>JAABOM020000092.1:11452423-11519874 GCA_011800125.2 Solanum clarkiae
ATATATATATATATATAGGGTAACCCTCACTGAAATGGAAGGCCCATAAGGTGTGGTTACAACATTGACCTAATATGATAAAATTGTGAAAGTCCTATTTGAAATAGGTGACCTGTAAGGAAGAGCACTTTTCCAAAATAGGAGGTACGTAAGGAGAAGTGTGGTTTAGCTTTGGCAAGTAGACCACCTCTTTTCTGGTGTAGGGATAACATCGGAATTTCAAGTAATAGCTCGCTTGGTCTTATATATTTATTGAGGTCTCATCCCCTCTTATATATAAGCATTATTGCATTTCATGCATCATAGATTTCATGGCATATTGTTATACTGCACTTCTTTAGATATATATCTCTTTCTATATTGTGTGCCCTTGCTTTCACACATCTAATGTAGGTTCGGTAAGTCATATGTATTGTATGCCCACACTATATGCTTAGTACATTCAAACATACTAACGCATACTTTTGCCTACATGAACTAACCATGTTGGGACCGAGGATTACTTTCATCTATCGTACGATAATTAGCTTAGATCTTGAGATTTGCTTGTTGTTGTGAGCCCTATCTTTCAAGGACAAACCACCATTCCTTTACCTTTGGAGTTTTTTTAATGATATTTACATTTGAGGGTGAGCCCGGGGTATGTCTTGGCCCCTGTCCTATCTTTTGACTAGAGACATTGTTGGACATCTTGTAAACTCCTTTATGTTATATGCTAAGTGTTGTATTTGTAGATTATGGTTATAGATATGGCTAACTATTGATTTTCATTATGTGAATTGGTTATGCGCTTTATGATATAGTTATATGTTATGATATGAAAGGTCCTAAGTTCCGAATTTTCCCCATAGAGTGAGTCATACTTACCTGCCCCTTAATATTTATGTGCTATGTTTTATGTGGATCCATGATACTCTCTTTCCCTATGACTTTCCCATTGCGTGAGTTCTACTTTCCTGTCCCTTAGAACTATGTGTTTATTATTTGTTCACACTTTCGAACCAATGATGTGAATATGGATACTTTCAAGCTTGTTTGGGGACTCTCGGGTTTCCATTCGCTATGTCATTTCTAGGCCCCAGGTCTGGGTCATGACAAGCTTGGTATCAGAGCACTAGGTTTATAAATGATCCTTAGTGTCAAACATACCACATCAAGTAGAGTCTTATTCATGGGTGTGAAGCGCGCCACATCAATGGTTAAGAGGCTCAAGGCATTTTAGGAAATTCACTTTTTGATGATTCATATCATGCCAGGCAACATGTCTTAAGATTTTCTATCTCCATCCCTCCCTACTAAATAGGGAGTTACTTTGGGCTCGTAAAGTAATCCAGGCAAAGAAGATGTTGTAGTAGATCATATAGATGAGGTCATAAGGGAGTTGGTGATCGATGTACATTATTTGAAAAACTTTCTCCTTTGGGTATTCATAGTTTTCTTGGGTTGGCTGGCTATAATAGGAGGTTTTTTGAAGTGCTATCATCAAATGAATCTCTGTTGACTAAGTTGACCCAAAAGAAGGTTAAGTTTATGGTTGAATGAATGTAAGAAGAGTTTTCTGACTTTGAAGGATCGACTTACATCGGCTCTAGTTTTGACTTTACAGATGACTTAGATGGGTTTGTGGTGTATTATGATGCTTCTCAGATTGGGTTTGATTTGTGTACTTATGCAACATGGTAAAATGATAGCTTATGTATCAAGGCAATTGAAGATGCATAAGCGTCATTACCCGACTCATGATCTTGAGCTAGCGGCAGTGGTATTTGCTTTGAAAATTTAGAGACACTATTTGTATACAGTGCATGTTAATGCTTTCACTGATCACAAAAGTTTGAAATATGTTTTTACTCAAAGGGATCTTAACTTGAGACAAAGGAGATGGTTGGAACTCCTTAAAGACTATGACATGAGTGTATGATATTATCCCGGCAACGCGAATGTGATAGCCGATGCTCTTAGTAGGAAATCTGTGGAAAGTGTGGCTCATGTTGAGGAGGAGAAGGAGTTGACAAAGAATGTTCATTTTTTGGCTAGGTTGGGTGTTGGGTTGGCCGATTCTGATGAAGATAGTATTCGTATTCAAAATGGGGTCGAATCTTTGGTGGTTGTTGATGTAAAGACTAAGCAAGATCTTGATATATCATTGGTTAAATTAAAGACATTGGTTGCCTAAAAGAAAATAGAGGTATTCTCCCAAGGGGGAGATGGTGTGCTTCAATATCAAGATTCGTTATGTGTTTCGGAGGTGGATGATCATAGGAGGGTAATCATGAGTGAAGCCCATAACTCTCATCATTCTATTTATCCGGAATCTAATAAGATGTATCAGGATTTGAAGGAGGTGTATTGATTGCATGGTATTAAGAAGGATACAACCAAGTTTTTATCCGAATGTCGTAATTGTCAATACGTGAAAGTAGAGCGCCAAAGGCCCAATGTCTTGACTCAAGACATTGAGATTCCTACTTGAAAGTGGGAAGATGTGAACATGGATTTTGTGGTTGGTTATCCTCGGACCCAAAGTAAAATTTGACTCTATTTAGATTATCGTTGACTTGATGACTAAGTCGACTGATTTTCAACCGGTTAAGACTACCTTTGGTGTCGAAGATTATGCCAGATTTTACATCCAAGAGTTGGTGAGGTTGCATGGTGTGCCTAGGTCTATCATATCAGATCATGGTATCCAATTTACTTCTCACTTTTGGAGATCATTTCAAAAGGGACTTCGTAATAAGGTGAAGTTTAGCACCACCTTTCATCCTCAAATCGATAGACAAGTTGCGAGGATGATTCAAACCTTGGAGAATATATTAAGGGCTTGTGTATTGGAGTTTAAAGGTAATTGGGATGATGTCATGGACCAAACCTAGGTCCTAGATATGACACGGTGAATGGGAAGTCCTAAGATAACCCAAACAAGTCTCTTAGCATATCTTGTACACATCCTTGGTTGCGGAAATGAAAATAAAAATCAATAAGGGTTAAGTATAAAAAGGAAACAGGACTAAGGGAAGTCTTTCATAAGCATAGAAACATAAGAAGAGTCAAGTTCAAAGGCATGTACAAACTTAGCATCCAACAACACCTCTACTTTGGAATGGAGCGGGGGCCAAGACACTTCCCGATCTCACCCTCATGAAAATAAGGTTCAACATAAAAGAAGTCTCAACGTAGCGTGCATAACATAGATATTGTCCTTGGAGTTGAGGACACACTAAAGCTTTCTTCGAAGTATCGAGCTAGCCATGTGGAGGAGATGATCAAAAGGAGATCTAGTTCGTACATGGTGATATCATATAGGCATAGAGTATGCATTAGTACATTTGAATATACTAAGTATAAATGGTGCAATGCAACAAAGTCATAAGCCATTATATTCAATATGCATAATCATAATCAAGGGATATATAATCTCAATATGACATGCATGATCAATACTTGCAATAAAACATGCTTGTAAAATATTTAACATGCATAATATACCATACATACATTGGTAGAGATCTCAACTGACATAGACTAAGCAACTTGAACTTGGAATCCAAGGCATAACACCCCTACGATATAGGTGACCGGGCATGACACCCCCCGGCAAAATGTGGTCTACTTGCCAAGGCAAACCAAACATGCTAAATATGACAATGTGCACTAGATGGATCCACTGGTATAGCAATGGTAAATATAATCCTATTGTGACACATAGTTTAGAAACTAAAGACTTTACACAAGGACCCCTTGTGTTGAGCCC
Source organism: Solanum clarkiae (assembly GCA_011800125.2). Lineage (NCBI taxonomy): Eukaryota > Viridiplantae > Streptophyta > Magnoliopsida > Solanales > Solanaceae > Solanum > Solanum clarkiae. The sequence continues at coordinate 11,456,178 of JAABOM020000092.1, forward strand.
CCAAGGAATATTTGAAATAACCATAAGTTTAGTAACTTGTAAGAAACATTATAACATAATATGAGTAGCTCTTAAACATGTCTGACCTCTAATAGTTAGCCTAACTTGAAGATGAGAGTAAATAATAATCATGCATGAACCCTTACTTTAACATGAATGGCTCAGAAGAGGTAAAAATTCTTGAAATACGGCACAACTAGATACTTGTGAAATTATGGATACTTTTCTTCAATTAAAAACATGCTTGAAGCCCTTAGTCATCATGAAGTCACTTGACTTATAAATCATGTAAAAAAACTTGAGAATTCTTATTATGCAATTTTATTAAACACATGGTGGGTTCGTTATACTTGTCCAAAATTGTGCAACATAAGAGTATAACAAGATGAGTAAAATCAATTCAATATCAACCCACCAATATTATAGTAAAACACCTAATTTGGGTATCATGAAATTCATATCAAAAGTTCATCATAATTCATGGTTTTCATAGCTCAAATGAAGCATAGTCTCAATAGACATAAATCAACTCATGGAATAAGTTTAAAATAAGCATTCATGCATAAAAAATCAATACTTGGTAAAACCCCAACATAATTCATGTTCATATTTCATTATAAAAGATACCCGTAAGTAATACAACTTGAAATCATGCAATTTTCATAAAAAGAGAAGATTGGTCTCCATGGGTAAAAGGACCCATGGATGAAGATCCACGTACCTTAAACCTTGTATTTCTTGAAATGAACCTGAAGGATACTTGAAGCTTGAAATGGGTTCTTGAATTCCAAAATTGAGCTTGAAATCCTTGAATTTGAATGAGATATTTAATAAAATCTTGGAGAGGTTTTAGAGAGGGTTTTGTGAGTTATAGAATCGAAGAAATGGCTAAATATGGAAAATTTTACGTTTAAATGGGCGTGGAGCTATTACCTCAATGCCCTTTGATGAAATAAGAAACTAGAGAAAATTTTAAATTGGTCCGTGTCCAGTCCGCGACGCAGAACAAATAAGAAGGAACAACTAACACTAATCTGCGACCCAGGCACGCCACAGCCTGGGCATGGATAGACACTAGAAATTTAGAAATTTGTGAAAATTATTTTTCATTACGTGTCTTCTAAAATCTGGCCTATTTCCCACTCAATTTTGCTCCCGATTAAGAATATAAAGTTGAATTTTTGAAATCACATACACATTTTTATATATATGAAAATTATGATTATAGGACATTCTAGAGCACGTGAGTGGTGTTTTAGATGAACATATTACACTCATTGAGTTTGCTTATAATAATACCTTTTATTATAACATTCGTATAACACCGATTGAGGCTTTGTATAGTAGGAGATATAGGCCTCCGATGGGGTGGTCTGAGTTGGGATAGATGACTTTGATTTGCCCAGATTTGGTATTGGAGGCTATGAAGAAGATGAAGTTGATAAGATGAAGGTTGAAGATGGCCCAAAGTCGCCAAAGGTCTTATTCGGATGTTAGGAAGAGGGACCTTGAGTTTCATGTTAGTGATTGAGTGTATGTGAAGGTCTCACATATGAAAGGTATGATACCTTTTGGCAAGAAGTCAAGCTAATTCCATGATATGTAGGCCCTTATGATATTGTTGAGCAAATTGGGAATATGGCTTATAGGTTGGAGTTTCCTCCGTATTTAAGTTCTATTCGCCCAATCTTCGATGTGTCTATTTTGAGGAAGTTGTTTGGTGATCCTAATACTATTGTGCTTTTGAAAGGTGTTGAGGTAGAGGAAAATTTGTCTTATGAGGAAATTCCAGTTTAAATTATGGATAGGCAAGTGAAATGGCTTCGTAACAAGGATGTGACTTCGGTTAAGGTGCTTTGGAGAAATCAATATGTGGAGAGTGCCACATGGGAGGCAGAGTTGGACATGGTGAAACTATATCCTCATCTTTTCCAATCTACACAAGCCTAAGGTATTAGATTCTTCCTTTTTCCAAAATTTTCTAATTCTTTCACTCTTAAGTTTCATGACATGACATGTATACATGTGCACCAAGATGATTTTTATGATGTTTTGCATGATTTGAATACGTTTTAATATGAGTTTTAATGACTTTATGATTTCCAACAATGAAAATGCACTATATCTTGTGTTTGGATGTTTTCTGTTTAATCCAAGCCTTTCAAGCTAGCCCATTTCTCATTCGAGGATCTTCAAGCTCAAGCTAAGTTCACTTCTAAGCCTTTAATCAAAGATTACTTATGTTTTTTAGAGTCATCATGGGTCTCCTATATCATGCCGAGTTTAAAGGAATTCCATTGGCTAAGTATTTTACGAGAATTGATAGAAGGGTCAACTTTTAAATGGTCATATCTCTTAGCACAAAATGAACTGGGTGATCCACGACCTATCAAATTGAAGAACTTTGAAGTAGCTTCCCAATGCATCCTGTTTCATCTCATTCCAAGTTAGAATCAAGAAGTTATGCCATTTTTTGTAAAGCCTGTCTGTGCAGTGTCTTCCGAGATTTGACTGAGTGAAGTCTCATGGGAGAGTTTCACGGTTCGTGAAACCTTGTATGGACTGTAAGACCTCCTCACGGTACCCTTGGAAAGAAATGTTATTTTGCTTCATTAATGGTAATTTTTGTTTTGTAATTATGACTTCTCCTAAGGGTCTTTTGTGACTTCCTATGCTATCTTAAGACTTTTAAATAACCTAAACTCTATTACTATCATTCAAATTCATTCCTATACTTAGAATTATATTTGAAATCACTCATAAGAACTCCCAAAGGTGAAAATTGAAGAATTTTCTTGAAGTTTAAGGAAAGGGGTCTCTTCTTCATCAAATTTCATTCAATTTCTTCTTGAATCTTCTCTATTAGCTAAGGTATATGGAATTGATTCCTGGTCCCTTTCAACCAAAAAGACCCAAACTCTTTTCACTTGAATTTCATGAAATTTTTCTTACTTTAAATATGGTTTTTAAGAATTATGATTTAATAAATTCAATTGAAGTATGAGCTATGCTTATTTATTGATTCTAAGTTGATTAAAGCCCTAATATGATGAATTACTTTGAAGTTATGAATGTGCATGTCCCTTTTTAAGCTTGATTTGTGCATGGGTAATCTATATTATGATTTAAAATTGAATTTCACTTATATATTTACTTGAATTTCATAATATGTTGTCGATTTAATTTGAATTTATATTACCCATATTATTCTCATCTCATTCATAGTGTATGCATTCATGAGCGTCGGATTTTATAAAAATTATAAAGTGGATTAAGCCCAATTATGTTTATATAGATGATTTTTGTATGATATTGGTTATGACGAGAATATGATCTCATAAATATCTATGATATTGGCTCATTGAGCATGTTGGGAGTTTACACCTCATTTGGATATTATGAATGGGATATTCCTATGCATGACAAATATGATATGAATTGTGATTTAGCATTTGAGCCTAAGTATGAAATCTATGAACGATGTTTGGATTTCAAGCCCAATTATGCATTGAAGTGATTTGAAATGACTTTCATTTCTTTTGAAATCATGTATATGTATATGTATTCGTGTTGGAGGAGTAATTAGCACTAATGGATTGGAGGCGTCGGGGTTATCCCCAAAGGTACTCTCCCTTTCCTTTAATTATGTGTCAGCATAGGTATATGTATATGGTAACCCTCACGAAAAGGGAGGCCTATCAGGTGCAGTTACAACATTGATATGTTATGATAAAATTCTGAAATCTCAATCTTAAATAGGAGACCCGTAAGGAAGATAACTTCTCCAAAATGGGAGGACCGTAAGGAGAAGTGTGGTTTATCTTTAGCAAGTACACCACCTCTTTTCAGGTGTGGGGATAAATCGAAATTTAAGTAATAGCTCACTTGGTCTTTTATATTACACTTCTTTGGATATGTATCTCTCTCTATAATATGTGCCCTTGCCATCTCATATCTAATGCAGGTTTGGTAAGTCATATGCATTGCATTCCGATGTACTTAGTACATTCAAATGTACTAACACACACTTTTGCCTACATGAACTAACCATGTAGCGACCGAGGACTACTTTCATCCATCGTAGACGTTTATATTGGATCTTAATATTTGCTTGTTATTGTGAGTCGTATCTTTCAAAGACAAACCACCATTCCTCTACCTTTGGAGTTTTTGTTTATGTTATTTACATGTGAAACGTGAACTCAGGGTATGTCTTGGTCCCCGTATTATCTTTTGACTAGAGGAATTGTTGGACATCTTGTAAACTCCTTTACATTATATGCTAAGTGTTGTATTTGAAAATTTTGCTTATGGATATGGCTACCTATCAATTTTCATATTGTGAATTGGTTATGAGCTTTATGATATGGTTATATGTTATGATGTGAGAGGTCCTAGGTCCAAATTTACCCCATAGAGTAAGTCATACTTACATGCCCCTTAGAATTTATGTGTTATGTGTTATGTGGAACCATAATACTCCCTTTCCCTATGACTTCCCCATAGAATGAGTCCTACTTTTCCATCCTTTTGAAGTATGTGTTTATTATTCATTTATGCTTCTGAACTGATGATGTGAATGTGGATACTTTAAGGCTTTGGAGGTTCTTGGGTACCCATTCACTATGACACTCCTAGGCCCTAGGTCCGGGTCGTGACAGACCCATCCGGAATATAACGCCATAACATAGAGACATCAAACATCAGATGCATACATATAGAATAGGTGGTAAAGCAAGTCTATAGGATATCTTTCCCACTCATACTAGGATCTCAAAAGGGCTAACATACTTAGGGATGAGCTTGTGTTTCTTCCCGAACCTCATGACACCCTTCATGGGTGAAATCACTAACCATATGTGGTCATCCTCCATGAACTCTAAGGATCAGACCCTCCTATTAGCATAACTCTTCTGATGATTCTGGGATGTCAACAATCAATTCTAAATCAAACAAACTTGATATATGGTATCTCTAAGTAAATCAGCATTGAGGCTATCCACCACAGTAGAATCAAACCAACCTATGAGTGACTACATCTTTGACTATAAAAGGCCTCAAAAGGAGCTATCTCGATAATGGAATGATAACTGTGGTTATAGGCGAACTTTGCCTAGGGAAAATGCTGGTCCCACCTGGAACCAAAGTTAATAACATATGCCAGAGAATATCCTCTAGCACTTGAATAGTCCTTTTAGACTGCCCGTTTTTCTATAGGTGAAATACCATACTCAAATTCAACTGAGTGACCAACCCATGGTGCAGGGCTTTCCAAAAGTGAAAAGTGAACAGGCAACCTCGATCAAACACAATAGAGATAGGTAGTCCATGAAGTCTAACAATGTAACTATTATAAAGATGAGCCAACTTTTCTTTGAGCGAACTTTGTCAAACGATCCACAATCACTCAAATGGAGTCATAACCACCCATGGTAGTGTGTAAAGACAGCACAAGGCCATAGTAATTTGATCCCACTTCCATGTAGGAGTGGCCATCCTCTGAAACTCATCATCGGGTCTCTAGTGGTCACATTTAACCTGCTAGCATGTAACACACTTGGACACAAACTCAGCAGTGTCCTTCTTTATATCACACCACCGATGGTGCTGACTAAAGTCATGATACATCTTTGCTACCCCCAAGTGAATGGAGTATATAACATAATGAGCCTCCTCAAGTATCAATCTGATCAAATCACCCACCTTTGGCACACAAATTTAAGCCCTAATTCTCAAAAGACCATCAAAATCAAGCATGACCTCCTTGGCCTAACATTTAATCAACTTGTCTCGAATGAGACAACCTCTTATGCTCAAATTGCCACTCATGAATCTGATTTATCATAGAAGAGGCGACCTATAAGCAATCAAATGTGTCTCCCTCATCAAAAAGCTATAGTCTCATCAACCTGTTGGCCAATTTCCGAACATTACTAGCCAAAGGGTCCTTCCTCAACTCAATTAGCCACAAGACTTCTCATACTAGAAGATTTTCTACTCAAAGCATCGGCCACTACATTGGCTTTTCCTAGATGGTATAAGACAGTCAAATCATTATCCTTTAGAAGCGCAATCCACCTCCTCTTTCTCAAGTTCAAGTCTTTGTAGTTGAAGATGTACTACAGGTTACGGTGATTTGTAATATCTCACAATGAACCCCATCAAAATAATGTCACCATAGCTTCATAACAAAGACAACAACCACTAACTCCAGGTCATAAGTAAGATAAATTTTCTTATGTATATTCAATTGCCTTGAGTAATAGACAATCACCTTCCCTTTCTGCATCAAAACGCCTCTTAATCTAAACTCCAACTCATGACAATACACAGTGAAATCAACACCGTCCTCAGGCAAGGTCAAGACAGGTGCAGTAGTCAAGAAATCCTTGAGCTTTTGGGAGATCTACTCACATTCATCCGACCAATAAAATGGTATATTCTTCTAAGTGAGTCTAGTTAATAGGGCAGCTATAGTAGAGAAACCCTAAACAAAATGACAATACTACCTGACCAAACCTATGAAGCTACAAATTTCTATGATAGAAGTAGGTCTAGTCCACCCTCTTATAGCCTCAACCTTTATTGGATCAATGTTGATGCCTTCCTTGGACACTACATGCCCCAAAAATGCTACTGACCTGAGCCATATTTTTCACTTGGAGAACTTAGCATAAAGCTTCTCTTTTCTGAGTCTTTGAAGCACCATCCTTAAATGCCTAACATGGTTGACCTCGGTATTGAAATAAACCAAGATATCATCAATAAACACAATCGTGAAAGAGCCCAAATAAGGTCAGTACACCCCATATATCAGCTCTATTCACACCGTAGATACATTTGTTAACCCAAATGACATCACTAGGAATTCGTAGTACCATACCTCATTCGAAAAGTAGTCTTAGAGATATCAGATAACCTAATCTCAACAAGTGATACCCCAACCTCAAATCAATTTTGGAGGACACCACTGTGCCCTTGAGTTGGTTAAATAAATCATCACTTCTGGGAAGAAGGTATTTGTTCTTGACAGTCATCTTGTTCAACTGCCTATATTTGATGCATATCTTCATAGATCCATCCTTTTTCTTCACAAATATAACTAGGGCACCCCATAGGGATATACTGGGCAAAACAAACCGTTACTCAACAAATCTTGAAGCCGATCCTTTAGCTCCTTCAATTCAGCAGGAGCCATGGGATAAGGGGGAACAAAATGGGCTTAATGCCCAGCTTAACATCAATAGAAAAATCAATGTCCCTGTTAGGAGGAACTCCTGGGAGATCAGTAGAAAATACATCCATAAGCTCAAAAACCATAGGAATAGACTCCATTGGAGGTTAATCAACACTAGTATTATGAATTAAAGCAAAATAGGATAAGCAATCTCTATGAATCAATTTCTAGGCCCTATAGAGATAATCTTACTACGATAAGAACCATAAGAGCCCACCAGGCACAAATAAAATAACCATCTTGGCATAAAAATAAAAAATAACATGATACAAAGAAAGCCAATCTGTACCCAAAATGACATCAAAATCTACTATATAAAGAATTATCATGTCCATCCAAGTATAGTGACCCACCAAGGACACAAGACAAGATTGATACACCCGATCCAACACCAAGGGATCTACTACGATAGTAGAAACATGTATATGCACAAGCCTATGATCACATAATATGTTAAACCTAGAGGAGAAGTATGTAGACATATATGAATAAGTAGATCCAGGATCAAGCAACACATATGTAGGTTGATGACAAACTGGATAATAGTTGTGATAACTGCATCCAAAGCCTCCACCTTGGGCTTTCTTGGAAAACCATAACAATAGGAAACATGACCTCAACTTGACTAACATGTGCCTCTACTACCTTGCTGAACCAAAGTATCACTAGCACTTTTACTACGGGCATGACAATCTATACCTGACTGAGCTCTACCACGCCCTCTAGCATGAGCAACTGAAGTTCTAACTAGAGGTACTGCATCTCTAACTGTGGCTACTGAATAAGTATTGTATGTGCCAAAATGAAATTGCAAGGGGAACTTTCTAATCATATGTCCCAGATCACTACACCCATAATAAGATCTCAGAGTGGGCTACTGCGTGAAGAACCAAATGGAATACTATAGACACCCCATCCTCTAAACACTAGATGAACTAAAACCACCCTCTGAAGCTGGTAAGGATACATGCGTTAGACTCTAATGTTGTGACAAACTACCTCCTCGATGAAATCTTCTACCGTTTGACGAGGTACTAGATTAGTGAACTATAGCTCAAGCCCTCTTGGGGTCCCTTAACTCCTTATGAATCATCAACTCTACCTCTTTAGCGGTACTCATAACAGTCTGAAAGGAGGCTCCCTCACGAGTTGATCTAAAGACACAAGATCTAATAGAGAAAACCAAACCCCTCATAAACTTATGGACTCTCTTTGCCATAGTAGGGATCAAAGATATGGCATGGCAATACAACTGAAACAATTAGTCCTCATACTCAGTAACAAATATGCTACCTTAGGTCAAGCTTCCAAACCGCATCTAACTCTCCTCTTGAATGCTCCAAGGAATAAAATGGTCCTAAAAAGCACCTGAGAATACATCACACTCTACCAAAGGGGATCTAGCCCTAATTTACATCTTGCATCACCTCTTATCGATGCCTCTAAGCTGAAGAACAACGAACCTAACAAGTCGAGGATCAACTAGGCCTATGTCCTCCAATACCTCATAGAATAGTGTTAATAACTCATAAGCATAATTACCTTTACCACCTTGAAATTAAGGTGGTTTCATCTTCTGAACTCACTCATAACTTTGTTGATCATCAACTGTAAGAACTAGCTTAGGAGCAATTTTGTACTTGTGTAAGAACCAATGGTCGCTGGCCCACTTGATCATGAATAGAAGGACCCTAAACTATAGGAGTTTGTCGATCTACTCAGGTCTGTGAACCTCCCAAGGTTCCTATAGCACTACCAGCCTATGCTATGTCATCAAGCACACCAAATAATCTTAAGAAAGTATCTTCTAATGATGGTGAAGCTGTATACTCAAGAGAAATATGATCTTCTCTAACCTCAGGCTCGAGCTCAGGGGAGATACCCCTCTTATAATCTCGAGCTAGTGTTTCTCCTTGGGCTTGACCTTGACCCCTACCTCAGCTTTAAACTTTGCCCCTACCACTATCTTGAGTTGGGATCTCAATACAAAAATCTTAGAGGGTTCTTCCCCTTATTCAACTGATGTTGATAACCTAGTCCTAGCCATCTACCAAAAGAACACCGATGCTCAACACTAAGATAAGAATCTATGAACAATTAAATGGAAAGAAGTAAAAGAGAATTTTCCTAACAATTTCCATTGCCTCTAAAAGATAAGTAATAGATGTGTTTGACTGATCCTTAAGACTCTATTCGACTAGGTTTCTAAACATATGAGACCTATGACTTTAAGGCTATCGACCAAATTGTCACTACCCAAAGATGGTACTTGCCTTTAATCGGTCGAAGCAACTCAACCTAAACAGGTTATAACAAAATACTATGGAAGCTAAAGCCATAATACAATCTATGTAGCAAAGGATTAACGCATAAGGAACATAACCATAGTCTAAAACCATCCCAGAATAGGTTCACATGTATAAGCCTCTATTACAACAAAGTTGGAAAGAAAAAAAATACAAATCTCGATAGTTTTTGTTTCTTGTATAGAAAAAAACCAATAAAAAATTTTGACAATCTTGAGTGTCGGCTAGAACAAACAAGCAATTACCTCTTAATCTATCATAAGCTCGATCCACACGGAAATAGAAAAGTCAACTAAATCTGGGCTCATAACCTACACATATGTAGAAATAAGGGTGAGTACCAACAAGTACCCAACAAGAGGATATAAATATAAGAAAAGAGTAAAAAACTCAAGTACTCCTTATATCCCAACCATATACATCTTAAACTACAATGTGCACCCAAATAAGGCCAACATACACATAATACACACACACACACACACATACACACATACACACAAAATCACGGTCTTAGTCCAGAACATCTCAATTGATCAATCTCAATAATTTACAAGAATAGATTCAATTAGTATATCATACTTAGTACAAATTAACACTTTTAAAACAAGCAGTGGAAAGAAATAGGATGCTATGATATGCAAGCAACACAATGCAATGTCAAATAATCATGATGTATGTCTGTCCTACGATACACATTTATTGATATTATTAGACCGTAATCCATGGGAGCCACACATGGACCACGTATCCGCCAAAATTATTTATCTTTGGCATTTATCTTTCACATCTAGTCAAAACTCTCTCTTCTTTTCTTTCTCTAGCTGGGACCATTTTCCTTCAGCTTTTATTTTCATTCTCTTTTTTTTTTCTAATCAGAAACATTTCTCTTTGGCTTTTCATCAACAATGGAAAATCAAGCAATATAAAATCACAACATAATAATAATTTTCATAAGCATGAGAATATGCAAGACTATTTACACAAGTCATTGATTTAATAATCAACAATCAATCTCATTATTCTTTCAACACTTGAATCATCATCAAATGCATCACATGATAATTACATCACTTTATGTCTCAAGTTTTCAATAACCACTTATCATCATAGCTTAAAACTACTCCTTATTTAATTCATATTTCACTAGTATACATTTTCGCAACTTTAAAAAATGCAAGATTATAAAGTACTTGCCCAATATCACATTTAGAGTACTTCAATAGACTTTTCCACATGAAGTAAGGTTTAACAACTAGATTAATATGAATCTGCATTATCAATTCAAGTATCATTATCATTAACAAATACACACTAATACAAGAATCAGTTAACATATGTTATCACATAATAATCTCCATTACAACAAAATGTTCACTAAACCATTTCATTAATTATGTAATGACCCTCTGGGTCATTTAAGCTTTTCTATGTATTTTGAATCAGTTAGATCTTTCATTTAGCCACCCTAGGTAATTTATGACTTGCTGACACTGATAGTTCAGTCGGTCATTTGAGAAATGTGTAGTTTTTCACTAATGTAGGGTAGTTTAAAATTAGAAAATCAGTTTAGCAATAAAGTTTGAGTAAACAAACTCGAAACAAAATTCTGATAGTTCCATCAATTCTAGAATGAACAAATTATGCTAGAAGCATATTCGGCTAGAGTACCAAGGTTTTCAATAGTAGTTTATCCCGATACTTACTATTTAGCCTTTGGAATAGGTCAATGGTTGACTTTAGTCAATATTCTTAGTAAACATGCGCAAATAGGAATTCTAACAACATGGTTGGCTCTGAAACATTGAGTTTGGTCTAGAATAACCTTTCATTTGATTCTTGAGGTGTTGGGTGCATTTTGACCCCCTCAATAGATTTTAGTACTGGGAAGTGGGACCTACATCTAATTGTAATGACCTCAGATGAAAATTTTGACCACACCATTGAGACTGAAATACCATTCACGATTAGGCTTTATAATTTTGTGTATTTTTCCAACTCTGGATGAGGGCGGGGTATCAAAATTAGGTCTGCACAGTTGCTAAAAGTGTGTGGTGTCATGCGACATAGTTGAATATATTCTTGAAATTTTCCAGAAATTCATCAACACAAACGGAGAAACTTTGCACAACCAAATTGCTCTCAGCTTTTATCCAATTTGGGTGATTAAAAAGGCTAATCTATGTATTTTTTCAAGAGGAAAGTCATGGGACATTGATGTGCTATCACAATAAAACACATTTATACCTAAAACAAGGGATTTTGCAACTTTTTAAGGTGACTTTATATGGTTTTTATGTGTTTTTGTGTTGTCCTTGTAGAAAATATAGGTTGACATGATTTTTGGGTGAAAATTATAGATTTTGCTGAAGTACAGGACATATAAGCAATTCTACGAGTCGTAGCCCAAGCTACGAGTCGTAGAGTGCCCTCGTAACAAGAAACAGTGACCAGAATCAAGAATTTTCAAACTGAAGGTTAGCCATATGAGGCCACAATACAAGTCGTAGGTTCTCATTATGACTTGTATAGGTGGAGGTCATAGCAAGGAATAGTGAGCCAAAAGTTTGGACCAAGAACTAAAGGACTAGACTATGAGAAGAGCATACAAGTTATAGCCCAATCAATGACTTGTAACAGTGGATCGTTTCAATATCTCCCCCTTGGGAACATTCATCCCCGAATGTTGAAGAAGTGCATATAAAAAGAGTAATCATGAAGAAATCAGCTCCAACAAGAATGTAATAATGCACTTAAACATCATTTCAAAAATCTCAACATAAGTGTCAAAATCACCAAGAACTTGTTAACATAAACATGAATGCATGCAAATGATACAGGAGTTGAAACATAAGACATGAAATCACATAGAAGGCTTAGAATTAGTACCTTAGGCTTGATTAGAATGGAAGAGATAGGGATATCGCTTTTCCATGTCCGCTTTAGCCTCTCATGTAGCACTTTCGACTTGTTGATTCACCCAAGGACTTTAGCGGAAGCCATATCCTTGTTGCTCAACCTCTTCGCATGTCTATCCTAGATCTCTAATTGAACTTCTTCATAAGTCAAGTTGTCTTCAACAACACCTATAACTTCCAATGGGAAAATAGCATTCGGGTCACCCACATATTTCCTTAACATCGATACATGAAAAACTGGATAAACCAAGTCCATTTCACTAGGCAACACCAACATACAAGCCACCTTGCAAATCCTCCTCAACACCTTATAATGACCCACAAATCTTGGACTCAATTTACCCTTCTTACCAAAATGAACCACTCCTTTTATGGGTGAAACTTTCAAATAGTCTCAATCATCAATTTAAAATTCAAGCTCCCTTCTCCTCACATTGACATAGGGCTTTTGACGACTTTGGGTTGTTTTCAACCTTTCCTTCTCCATAGCCTCCATGACCAGATCCTGACCCAACAAAGCCATTTCTCTCACTTCAAACCACCCAACCGGTGATCTACAATGCCTACTATAGAGGGCCTCAAAAGGAGCCATACCAATGCTAGAATGATAGCTATTATGATAAGCAAACTCTATTAGTGGAAGATGATCATCCTAACTACCCTTAAACTCCGAAACATAGGCTCTAAGCATATCTTGAAGAATTTGGATAGTTCTTTCGGCTTGACCATCCGTTTGAGGGTGAAAGGCCATACTAAGCATTTCCTTGGTACCAAGACCTCTTTGGAAGGACCTCCAAAAGTGTGATGTGAATTGAGCATCACGATCCGATATGATAGAAAGGGCACCCCATGCAATCACACCAACTCATGAATGTACAATTTAGCATAGTCTTCAGCCCCATAGGTAGTCTTAATTGGTAGGAAATGAGCCAAACTTGCAATTGTATAAACCACAACACAGATGGAATCAAAACCCTTTCTAGTCTTAGGCAACCCAACCACAAAGTCCATGTTGATTTCCTCCTACTTTTAAGTAGGAATTGCTGTATCTTGGGTTAGGCCACCTGGCCTTAGGTGTGCGAATTTGACTTGTTGGCAACTATGATAATCGAATACAAATTTGGCAATGTCCTTCTTCATACCTCCCCACCAAAACACATCCCTCAAATATCTATATATCTTGATAGAGCTGGGGTGAAAAGAATAAGATGAATTATAAGCCTCATCAAGAATCCTCTTTCTCAAGTTATCCACACTAGGCACACACAACCTACCTTGATACCTAAGGGCACCATCTCCCCCTTGGGAGAAAACCTCCACCTTTCCCTCTCTCACCAAGGCCTTCAATTTTAACAATAAGGGGTCAAGATCTTGCTTTGCTTTTACCTCATCAACTAAAGGAAGATTTTGAACCATCAATAACCACAATACCACCATTATCAATCTCTTCAAACCTAACCCCCAATATAGCCAACCGATGGACCTTTTTAGCCACCTCTTTTCCCCATCATTAACATGAGCTAGGCTACCCATAGACACCCTGCTCAAAGCATCCGCCACAACATTAGCCTTATTGGGGTAATAATGCACACTCATATCATAATCCTTAAGAAGCTCTAACCACCTTCGTTGTCTCAAGTTGAGATATTTTTGAGTGAACACATATTGGAGACTCTTATATCAGTAAACACATAACCATGCCCCCCATACAAATAATGACGCCAAATTTTCAAAGCAAATATCATGACAACCAATTATAGATCATGAGTAGTATAATTCTCTTCATGCACTTTGAGTTGTCTAGAAGCATAGGCTATCACCTTACTATTTTGCATCAAAACACAACCCAAACTAATCCGGGAGGCATCACAATACACGATAAACCCTTTTAGCAGAGACAAGATAGGAGTGGAGGCAAGCTTATCCTTCAATGTTTGGAAACTCTTTTCACACTCATCGGTTGACACAAACTTAACCTTCTTATGGGTCATCTTAGTCATGGGAGAAGCAATAGAAGAGAACCCAGCCACAAACCTCCGATAGTAACTCATTAAGCCCAAGAAGCTTCTAATATCCGAGGGGGGTCAAAGGTCTAGGCCAATTTCTAATCACTTACATCTTTTTAGAATCCACCTTTATACCATCCCCTTACACCACATGACCTAGAAAGACAACCTCTTTCAACAAAAATTCACATTTTTCATACATAGAATACAACTTCTCTTCCCTCAATTTTTGTAATACCACTCTCAAATGACTCACATGCTCCTCCTTACTATCAGAGTAGATCAAGATATCATCAATGAAGATTCCAATACAAAAATCAAGGTAGGGTTTGAAGACCCTATTCATAAGATTCATGAAGATAGTCGGTGCATTGGTCAACCAAAAAGATACAACAACAAACTCATAATGCCCATACCTAGTCCGGAAGGCCTTCTTGGGAATGTCACACTCCCTCACCTTCATTTGATGATACCCGGATCGATGATCAATCTTAAATAAGTGACTCGCCCCCTGAAGTTGGTCAAATAAATTATCAATCCTTGGTAAAGGATACTTATTCTTGATGGTGACTCTGTTAAGTTGCCGATAGTCAATGCGTATTCTAAGAGACCCACACTTATTCACCACAAACAACAATGGTGGCTAGGCTTAATGAAACCCTTCTCCAACAAGTCCCTCAATTGCTCCTTTAACTCCTTTAATTCCGTCGGGGCCATATGGTAAGGGGGAATAGTAACGGGTTTAGTATTGGGAAGGAGGTTTATACCATAGTTTATTTCCCTTTCCAGAGGAACACCGGGAAGATCACTAGGAAATATATCAAGAAACTCACTAACCACTGGAACCGACTCTATAAGGACTTCGGATTCAACATCCCTAACCCTCACAAGATGATAGAGACACCCCTTAGAAATCAACTTTTGGGCTTTAATGTAAGAGATGAACCAACCCTTGACCACCACATCATTACCCTCCCACTCTAGGACAAGTCTATTTAAGAATTGTAATTTGACCCTATAGGTTCTACAGTCAATAGAGGCATAATATGCATGTAACCAATGCATCCCAACAATAACATCAAAATCAACCATATAAACTCAACAATATCACAAGGCAATATTTTATGCAAAATGCAAATGGAAAAATTTCAATAGACCTTTCTAGCAATAATAGATCTACCAATGGGAGTAGAAACCTCATAAGACTCACACAAAAATTCGAGCTCAACATGAAAATTTTTGGCAACAAAAGGAGTAACAAAAGAAAGAGTGGCACCGGGGTCTTTCAATGCATACACATCAAAGTCAAACACTTTTAACATAACGGTGATGACATCGGGAACCTCATCAACCACTTGTCTCCCTCGGAGTGCATAGAACCGATTGTGCCTTGGGGCACCACCTAGTTGGCCTCCTCTCCCCAAAGGAACCACATTTGCACCCTGACCTTGTGGACGAACATCCTTACACTTGTTCCAGTTATGTGGGCAATCAATCATCTTGTGGCCTACCTCTTCACAACCAAAACAAGCATTGGTATTCCTCAAACATAGGCCACCATGACCTTTACCACATTTTGGACACATAGCATTAGGCACCACACCACTATCACCTTAGGTCCTTGGGTAGTTATTGGGAAAACCTCCTATTAGGAGCATGAGAAGACCCTTGGCCTTGATGAAACCGGCCACCCTTCGGACTTTGGAACCTACCATTAAAATGGGCCCTCTTGGCCTTATTATCTCTCCTCTTCCTCAATTTCTCCCGTTCCAATTTTCAGCATAGGTCATAAGGCAGGACAAGTCCATGACAATAATCAACATAATGGCGCAACACTTCTCATTAACCAAATTGGAAGCACCTATCACAAATTTATTCATTCTAGACCTTGGGTCAGCAACCAAGCATGAACATATTTAGAGAGTTAGTTGAACGTGAGGGCATACTCCCTCAAACTCATAGATCCTTGCTTCAAATTCATGAACTCCATCATTTTGGCCTCCCTAAGCTCAAGAAGGAAAAATCGGTTGAGAAATTCCACCTTAAACTCCTCCTATAGAATCACATTGTTGACCCCCTTCTCCTCCTTCTATTGAGTAAACCATATTTGGGCCACCACCATGAGTTGGTATGCCGCTAACTCTGTCTTCTCTTTCGATCTCACACCCATAATAGATAACACCTTGTACATCTCACCAATAAATTCTTGAGGGTCCTTATTCACTTTAGATCCATTGAACTCCGGTGGGTTCATCCTCATAAAGTCCCTCATCTGAGATGTCAGAGTATGAGTAGGAGGGGCTTGGGCCCCTTGATTGACTTGATTAGCCATGGCTTGAGCTAACAAAGTGATAGCATCCCAGATCTGTCCATGGGCCGGTTGTTCTTCGGGATTGTGGGCTCTTCTTCCTTTTATGTTAGGCATGATCTAAAAATGGCAAAGAACATTCATAGGAGGGGAAACCTTACGTAACTTCTATAGCATGACATAGATAATGAACAAGGGAAACACTTCATAAAACATCTCATTGCCTCCTACTCATAGTCGTGGTGTATAACACAACCAAGAATAAGACTCTAAGCGACACAATGTGTTGGATGCCGAGGACTATTAACAACCTTGTGCTCTGATACCAAGTTTGTTACGACCCAAGCCCTGGTCCTAGACGTGACATGATGAATGGGGAACCCGAAGGGACCCCAATCAAGCCTCTTAGCATATCATTACACATCCTTGGTCGCAGAAGCAATGTAAAAACAATAAGAGATAGTAAAAAGGGAATACTGGGCTAAGGGACATCCTTGATATCATTGAAACATAACACATTAATAGTATAATATTAATACATCATAGGGTTCCATAAACACCTCTAATACATAGATAGGAGCGGGGGCCAAGACAATATCCGGGCTCACCATCGTAGTCATAAGTTTCCAAAATAAGAAGAGTCAATATATAATATAAATCAAGAGAAGTATGTCCTCAATGTTAAGGACTCACCCACTTGCATTGAGAGTAATCGTACTAGCTACGTGGAGGAGGACGATGGTCAAGTGGAGCTCTGGTTCCTACATGGTAACATCATGTAGGCACAAAGTATGCGTTAGTATGTTTGAATGTGCTAATTATGTAGGATATAATGCAACAAGAAATAGGAAATATAGGCAAAAAGCAATAGATAGCATAATAACAATATAACATGAATGAATGATGCTTCTTCTTCTCAAATTGGCATTAGATTTTTGACGACTTTGGGTTGTTTTCAACCTTTCCCTAATCAGCCTAACCTTCTCAACAGCATCCATAACCAGATCTGGTCCCAATAAATCCACCTCTCCAACGTCAAACCAACCGACTGTTGATCTATATTGCCTCCCATAAAGAGCCTCAAAAGGAGCCATACCGATGCTAGAGTGATAGCTATTGTTGTTGGCAAACTCAATCAAAGGAAGATGGTCATCCCAACTACTCTTCAACTCCAATACACATTCCCTAAGCATATCTTCAAGGGTTTGAATTGTCCTTTCGTCTTGGCCATCCGTTTGAGGGTGGAAGGCTACACAAAGGTGAACTTCTGTAGCAAGACCCCTTTGAAAAGACCTCCAAATGTTTGAAGTGAATTATGAACCACATACAATATGATGGACGAAAGAACCCCATGTAACCTTTCTAGCTCACGGATGTACAACCTTTCATACTCTTCAGCCCCCATATGTGGTCTTAACCAGTAGAAAGTGAGCCAGTTTCGTAATCCTATCAACTACCACCAAATGGAATCAAAACATCTTCTTGTCTTGGGCAACCCAACCATAAAATCTATATTAATCACCTCCCAATTCCAAGTGGGAATCTCAATTTCTTGGGTTAGGCCATCCGACCTTTGATGTTTAGCTTTGACTTGTTGACAACTACGGAAACTGGAAACGAATTTGGAAATGTCCCTCTTAATGCCTCCCAAGTAATACATATCTCTGAAGCCTCTATAAATTTTGGTGGAACCAGGGTGAATACAGAAAGAATTATGGGCCTCATCAAGGATCTTCTATCTCAAACTATCAACACAAGACGCACACAACCTACCTTAGTACCTAAGGACACCATCTCTCCCTTGGGATAAAACCTATACTTTACCTTCTTTCACCAAGGCCTTCAATTCAAGAAGGGAGCAATCAAGATCTTGTTTTGTTATCACCTCATCAAACAATGAAGACTTAGACCCATCAATAACAACCACACCATCATCACCGACCTCTTCCAACCTAATCCCTAATCTAGCAAATCTATGCACCTCCCTAGCCATTTCCATATCACCACCATCAACATGAGCTTAGCTACCCATGGACACCTGACTAAAAGCATCCACCACTATATTTGCCTTACCCAAATGATAATGTAGACTCATGTCATAATCTTTGAGAAGTTCTAGCCACCTTCTTTGTCTCAAGTTGAGAACTTTTTGAGTGAAGACGTATTGGCGGCTCTTACAATTAGTGAAGACATCAACATGCACCCTATACAAATAATGACGCCAAATCTTTAATGCAAACACCACGGAAGCTAACTCTAGATCATGGGTAGGGTAATTCCTTTCATGAACTTTGAGTTGTCTAGAAGCATAAGCTATGACCTTAACATTTTGCATAAGCACGCAACCCAAATCGACTCTAGATGTATCATAATACACAACAAAACCCTCAAGCCCATCCGGTAGTGACAGTATAACAGCGAATACAAGCCTATCGTTCAATGTTTGGAAGCTTCTCTCACACTCATCTGTCCACACAAACTTAACCTTCTTTTGAATTAATTTGGTCATAGGGGAAGCAATGGAGGAGATCCCATTCACAAATCTTCTATAATAACACATAAGGACCAAGAAGCTCCTAATATTCGATGGGATGAATGGTCTAGGCCAATTTCTAATCACATCAATTTTCTTAGGATCCACTTTTATACCATCCCCCGATACCACATGACCCAAGAATGCAACCTCCTTCAACCAAAATTCACACTTATCATATTTAGCATACAATTTCTCCTCCCTCAATCTTTGTGACACCACCCTCAAATGATCCATATGCTCCTCCTTACTATGTGAATAGATCAATATATCATCAATGAAGGCCACAACAAAGTAATAAAAGTAAGGTTTAAAGACCCTATTCATTTGGTCCATGAAGATGGACGGTGTATTAGTTAAACCAAACGACATCACAACTAACTCATAATGCCCATATTTAGTTCGGAAAGCTGTCTTGGGAATGTTACACTCCCTCACCCTTAATTGATGTTACCCGGACCAAAGATCAATCTTAGAGAAGAAGATATCCCCTTGCAATTGGTCAAATAAGCCATCAATTCCTGGAAGAGGATACCTATTATTGATGGTGACACTATTGAGTTGCCGGTAGTCAATGTACAATCTAAGTGACCCATCCTTCTTTTTCACAAAAAACATTGGGGCACCCTAAGGTAATTGACTAGGTATAATAAATTCCTTCTCCAACAAATATTTCAATTGTTCCTTTAACTCCCTCAACTCCGCCGGGACCATACAGTAAGGGGGAACAGAGATAGGTTGAGTGTAGGGAAGGAGATCTCTACCAAAATCTATCTCTCTTTTGGGAGGGTCACCGGAAAGGTCATTTGGGAAGACATCACATGGAATGTTCAACTCATGTAAACATTCCTAGCAATAATAGAGGCACCAATAAGAGTAGACACTTCATATGACTCATGAAACAACTCGTAGACGACATGGAACTTTTAACAACAAAAGGGGTAACAAAGGAAAGAGTGGCACCTGGATCAATCAAAGAATACACATCAATGTCAAAGATTTTGAACATACCGGTACCAACAACAAGGACTCACTTACCCCTTGCCTCCTATGTAGAGCATAAAATCTATTGTGCCTTAGGGCACCACCTTGAGGACAACCTCTCCCTAATGAGAACGCATTAGCACCCCGAACCTTGCAACTTTTTCTTGGACAATCCACCTTCTTGGGCCAAGCTCCCCACAACCTAAGCATCATTAGAGTCTTCCAAAAATCAGCCTTTATGACCCTTCCCACATGTAGGGCATACATCAATGGGAGACACAACACCAATACCTTGAGGCCTAGAGAGGTCATATTGGCAAACCCCCTATTAGTAGTAGGGTGAGACTCTTGGCCTTGATGGAACTGACCATCGCTTTGAAACTTACCCCCAATACGGGCCCTTTTGGCTTTATGCCCCCTTCTCTTGCTCAATTTCTCCTCCTCTACTTGCTCGGAATAGGTGATCAACCGAGACAAGTCTATGTCACAAATTAGTATGCCGGACCGACATTCTTCACTTACTAAGTCAGAGACCCCCATCACGAACTTATTCATCCTAGATCTAGGATTGGCCACTAAATGAGGAGTATACTTTGAAAGTTGATTAAACTTGAGGGCATATTCCCTCACACTCATAGCACCTTGTTTCATGTTCATAAACTCCTTTCCAACTTAGCTTCCCGGAGGGAAAACCCTACTAAGGAAGGCTAATTTGAAATCCTCCCAAAGCACCAGATTACCAACCCCCTTCTCACCATTCCATTGATCATACCATATTTGAGCTATCCCTTTATGTTTGTATGCCACCAACTCTGCCTTTTTATTCAACCCGATACCCATGATATTCAAGATTTTGTAGACCTCATCAAATCTCTTACCCTAGCTCAACGGGGTAGTAACAAGAGGGTCTTGGGCCCTATGATTGACTTGGTTGGCTGCAACTTGGGTAAGCATAGTAAGAGCATCTCGTAGCTCACCATTTTTAGGTTACTCGTCGGGAGTTTGGGCACTTCGTCCTTGAGTGTTTGGCATGGTCAAGCATAGGAAAGAACAATTGTTAGGAGGGAAAAACTCACTACAACTCTATATCACGACATAGAACATGAATAAGGAAAACATTTCCTGAAATGTCCCTTAGCCCCCTATATATAGTCATGGCGCGCATCACAACCATGAGTAGGACTCTAATCGACGCGGTGTGTTGGACACTGATGATCTATTAACCTAGTGCTATGATACCAAGTTTGTCATAACCCAAGCCTAGGGCCTAGACATGAAACGGCGCAAGGGGAACCCAAAAGGATCCCAAGAAAGCCTTATAAAGCATCATTACACATCTTTGGTCGTGGAAGCAATAAATCAAGCATCAAAGATAGAAGAATAGGGAAACCAGGGCTAATGGAAAAGCTTGCACATTATCATCATAGTCAAGAGACAAGAATCAAGCGCATATCATAGATACATAACATGTCTAACAAACACCACTAATACATAGATATGAGCGGGGGCCAAGACAAAGTAACTGGGCGCACTCTCTTAGTCAAATAGACAATAAAGAAGAATGTCTCAATACTAATTAAAGAAACATAGAATAGCCCCCCTAAGTGGAGGACTCATCAACTAGCTTGAATAGCACTGAATTATCCATATGGAGGAGGAGGATAAACTTGGATTCTGGTCCCTACATGGTAACATCATGTAGGCATAGAGTATGCGTTAGTACATTTTAATGTACTAAGTATGTAGGATGCAATTCAAACAAGGATTAAGCATCATAATCAAAATGCATAACAATTGGCAATATAACAATATCACATGTATGATTAATGCATAAGTAAAAAAATGCTTGAGTAATTCATGCTCATATAGGATATCATATGATAGAAGAGACCAATGCAGATTTCGAAATGTACAACCCTTTGGTAGGTTAGTGATGATGCCGCCCCATCGCCTAGGTGGATGAGTATTAATCGTCATCTAGGTTGGTGAAAATGTTTCTCTATCACCATCGTGGAGAAGTACAAACCCTTCCTAAGGTTGATGAGTACAAACCTCCATCTAGGTTAGTGACAATGCTGCCCCATCAGCAGGTAGAGAAGTATAAACCCTTCCCTAGGTTGATGAGCACGAAACCCCATCCAGGTTATCCAGATTCTTAGTCCCACCGAATCAGACATGGTCTAATGCAACACTTTATATTGAATTCATCATGTAAATAAGCTCATTTCATCATTATATAGTCATTTATAGCACATCTCATGCTTTCAACCTTTAACTCCTCAAGAAAACACATCCGGGCATTTTATCAAACACTTAGATAGTGTGTAATGCTAGTATAAAACCATGAAATATAGAGATGAAATCATGTAAGAAAATCCCTTGAAAAACCATAAATCAACACCTTGCAGCACCCTCAAGCAAAATACATCAAAACATCTCATCAAATCCAACATTAGATCCATGATTTAGAGCTCAAAATATGCTAAACCAACCATACTTTCATGAACTGAAATCGCTATGCAATAAATTTCTTAATATAGGAAACCAACATTAAAATCAACTTTAAACCATGCAATTTATGTAGAAAAGAGGATTGGTCATCATGGGTGAAAGGACCCAATAGTTAAAAACCATATACCCTCGCTTAGAGATGAACTTGGTGAAGATTGGAGATGGAGACTTGAAGCTTGAAGAAGAACCTTGAAGGAGAACCTTAGCTTGGGATGAGATTTTGGGACTTGAGTTTGGTTATTGAAAATATGACTAAGTGTTTGAGTGAGTACTGAGAAATGTTTAGGATGATATGAGGGTGAAATATCTCTAAACATAGGTAAAAACACATTTGGAAATACTCAGACCCAAGATTTAGAAGTCTTGGACCGAAATAAAAAAATAGTCTCCAAAATGTATTGGGGCAGGTCGTGGAGGCGACGTAGAAACCCCACTAAAATTTACGTTCTTAGAATTTCATAATTGTCAATCTTTCACTCTTAAATCGGGGTTAGACCGCTTTTGCATCTAATTTGATCCCCCTGAACGAGAATATGAAGTCGGATTTTTGAAATAGCAAATGGATTTTGATATATATGGATTTAAATTTTCGAGCAATTTTTTGGGGTTGTTTCAGAGGAACACAACTAAGGAGTCAAGGTAAGATTTGAAGACCCTTTTCATTAGGTCCATGAATATGGCCAGTGTATTAGTCAAACCAAACGACATCACAACAAACTCATAATGCCCATATTTAGTTTGGAAAGCCGTCTTGGGAATGTCACACTCCCTCACCCTTACTTGATGTTACCCGGACCGAAGATCATTCTTAGAGAAGAAGCTAGCCCCTTGCATTTGTTCAAATAAGCCATCAATTCCTGGAAAAGGATAGCTATTATTAATGGTGACACTATTGAGTTGCCGGTAGTCAATGCACATTCCAAGTGACCCATCCTTCTTTTCCACAAATAACACCGGGGCACTCCAAGGTAATTGACTAGGTCTAATAAATCTCTTCTCCAACCAATCTTTCAATTGTTCCTTTAACTCAGTCAACTCTGCCGGGGACATATGGTAAGGGGGAACATAGATAGGTTGAGTGTCGGGAAGGAGATCTATAACAAAATCTATCTCCCTTTCATGAGGGACACTAGGAAGGTCATTTGGGAAGACATAAAAAATTCATGTACAATCCGAAACGACTCTATGGAAGGGTCTTTGGACTCAACATCTCTAACCCTTAGGAGATGGTAAAGATACCCCTTAGAGATCAACTTATGGGCTTTAATGCATGAAATATATCTACCCTTGGCCGCTACATCTTGACTTTCCCACTCAAGGAGGGTTCATTGGGAAATTGAAACTTGATCTTATGAGTTTTACAATCAATAGAAGCATAGTAGGCATGCATCCTATCCATCCTAAGAATGACATCAAAATCTACCATGTCTAATTCAACAAGATTATAACGCAACAACTTATGCAAAATGCAAATAGGACAACTTCTATGAACTTTCCTAGCAACAATAGAGGCACCAATAGGAGTAGACACTTCATATGACTGATGTAACAACTCGGGGGAAACATGGAGCTTTTTAGCTACAAAAGTGGTAACAAAGGAAAGAGTCGCACCTGGATCAATCAAAATACACATCAACGTCAAAGATTTTCAATATACCAGTAACAACATTGGGAACCTCACCAACCCATACCTCCTATGTAGAGTGTAAAATCGATTGTTCCTTGGGGAACAACCTTGAGGACCACCTCTACACGATGGAATTGCATTTGCACCCCGGCCCTTGCCAAGTTTCTTGGACAATCCGCCTTCTTGTGACCAAGCTCCCCACATTCAATGCATGCATTAGAACCTTTCAAATATGGGCCTCTAAGACCGCTTCCACATTTAGGACACACTTCATTAGGAGCCACAACACCAACACTTTGAGGCCTAGGTAGGTCATTGGAAAACCCCCTATTAGTAGCATGATGAGACCCTTGGCCTTGATGGAACTGGCCACCCCTTTGGAACTTACCCCCAAGACGGGCCCTCTTGGCATCATACACCCTTCTCTTCCTCAATTTCACCTCCTCCATTTGCTCGGCATAGGTCATCAACAGAGACGACCGAGATAAGTCCATGTCACTAATTAGCATGGAGGACGAACATTCTTCACTTACCAATTCAGAGATCCCCATCACGAACTTTTCATCCTAGATCTAGGATTGGCCACCAAATGAGGAGCATACTTTGAAAGTTGATTAAACTCGAGGGCATACTCCCTCACACTTATAGAACCTTGTTTCAATTTCATAAACTCCACCAACTTAGCTTCCCTATACTCAAGAGAGAAAAATCGATTTGAACTCCTCCCAAAGCATCACTTTACGAACTCCCTTATCACCTTTCCATTGATCATACCATATTTGGGCTACCCCTTTGAGTTGGTACGCCGCCAACTCTTCCAACTCCTCCTTTTCATGTGGCCCAACACCCATGATATTCAAGATTTTGTACACCTCATCAATGAACTCTTGTGGATCTACATCCACCTTTAACCCATAGAATACCAGAAGATTCATCCTCATGATGTCTCTTACCCTAGCTCCCGGGGTAGTAGCATGAGGGCCTTGGAACCAATGATTGACTTGGTTGGCCATAACTTGGGCAAGCATAGTGAGAGAATCCCGGAGCTCACCGCTGGCAGGTTGCTCTTTGGGAATTTGGGCCCTTCTTCCTCTAGTGTTTAGCATGATCTAACATAGCAAAGGACAATCGTTAGGGGGGAGGGAACTTACCACAACTCTATAGCACGACTTAGAACATGAAGAAGGGAAACATTTCCTAAAATGCCTCATAGCCTCCTGTTCATAGTCATGGCGCGCTTCAAAACCATGAATTGGACTTTAATCGATGCGGTGTGTTGGACTCTGAGGATCTATCAACCTAATGCTCTTGTACCAAGTTTGTCACGACCCAAGCCTAGAGCCTAGACATGACACGGTGCAAGTAGGACCCGAATAGACCCCAAGCAAGTCTCTTAGAACATCATTACACATCCTTGATCGCGAAATCAATAAAAACAAGCATCAAGAGATAAGAAAGTGTGATAACCAGGGCTAATGGAAAACACTTTCATATCATAGACATCAAGAACAATAGAGTCAAGGATCTTAGCTTAGATACATAACATGTCCAACAAACACCTCTAATACATAGATAAGAGCATGGGGCAAGACAAAGCAACCGAGCTCACCCTCATAGTCAAAATAAAAAATAAAGAAGAATGTCTCAATACATAATAAGAGCAACAAAGAATAATGTCCCCAAAGTGGAGGACTCAGCACAAACTTGAGTAGTACCGACCTAGCCACATAGAGGAGGAGGATGATCAACTTGGGCACCGGTTCCTACATGGTGATATCATGTAAGCAAGAGTATGTGTTAGTACATTTGAATGTAGTAAGTATGTAGGATGCAATGCAATGAGAGATAGCACCTTAATCAAAACACATACAATAGGCAATAGGCATAATATATCAATATGACATGTATGATCAATGCATAAGTAAAGCATGCTTAAGTAACTCATGCTCTTATAGGATATCATATATGTATAAGATACCAAGCTATATTTCCAAAGTACAAACCCCTTGCTAGGTTAGTGATGGTTTCACCCATAACCCTATTGTGTTAGGTACAAACCCCTCATCAAGGTTAGTGATTATAGCACCCTTTACCCTAGTGTGTGAGGTACAAACCCCTTATAAGGTTAGTTATGATAGGACCTATCACCCTAGTGTGTGAGGTACAAACTCCTCATCGAGGTTAGTGATGATAGCACCTATCATCCTAGTGGTTGAGACATTAACCCCTCAACTAGGCTACCCAGATCGAGAATGGTTTAATGCAACACTTTATGTATAATATATCGCATATATGCGCTCATTTCATCATTATATAGTTAATCATATCACATCTCATGCCTTGGACCGTCAACTCCTCATGAAACCACATTTGGATATTTTATCAAGCACTTAAAGGGTGTGTAGTAGTAGTATGAAACCATGAAATATAGAGATGAAATCAAGCAAAAAATCCATTGTAAAATTACCAATCAGCACCTTGTTATACCCTCAAGCAACATACAACAAAACACCTCCTCAAATTGTACAGTTGATCAAAGATTTATAGCTCAAAACATAGCAAAATAGTCACAAGTTCACAGAACTTTAACAGAGTGTGCAGTGAATTTCATAATAAGCAAGACCCATTTGTAAATCAACTTCAAATCATACAATTTGAATAAAAAGAGGCTTAGGTATCATGGGTGAAAGGAACTATGAAGGAAACTCACATACCTTATCTTTTAGATGAACTTGGTTAAGATTGGAGATGGAGACTTGAAGCTTGAAGGAAAACCTTGAAGGAAAACCTTAGCTTAGGATGAGGGTTTGGGACTTTAATTTGGGAGTGAAATATGGCTAAGTATTATTGTGTGTATTGGGGACTGTTTAGGATGATATGAGGGTGAAATAAGGCTATGTGTAGGTAAAAACACGGTTGGGAAACCTTAGGCCCAAGGTCCAAAAGCCTTGGACCGAGATAGAAATCATTGGCACCAAAATTCACTGGTCTGCATCTGCTCTACGATGCAGACCTATTGTGGAGTTTAAATTAACACATGTCCGCAACAGCTGCTCGTCGCAGTGTTGTCGTGGATTAATTTTGGATAAGGAAATTAGAAAAGTTGAAATTACTAATCATTTGCTCTTAAATCAGGGTTAGACCCTTTCCCCCCTAATTTTAACCCCCTGAACAAGAATATGAAGTCAGATTTTTAATATCATACACGAATTTTGTGATACATAGAATTTAAAATTTCATGCATTCTGAGGAACATTTTCAGGAAATTTTTGGGGTCGTTTCAGACGTGTTACTCGCGAGAGGGCCACTGAGTTCTCATTAGTCTTTATTAGGCTGGTATCCAAAGTCCTCTAAACCTTAATCGGAGTATCAAAATGGTGAAGTATGTCTACCCCCACCGCTATACAATGGTAAAATATCAAGCACAGGAAGGGGATTGAGGTGGACCTATTCAAGACTGCCTCATGAATCTGCTCCGCAATTAGGTAGGCCCAATCTAAGTCGTAATCATCTAAAATGTTAGCAACTAGCACTACAAGAAAAATTATTATTTAAGATCAACATTTAAGGATGTTAATAATCTCGTCTCAAAAAGTATATTTATTAGGAAAAGATTATATTCTCGTCCCTAGTTCTATATATTTTTGTGAAGGTACAAAATCTAGTCACTAAAGAAATTATTAACTCATCCCAATATCTAAATATAATGCTAAGAAACAGGAAACAACAAAATTTCATCAAGCGCCAAAAAATTTCCTAACTTTTAAAATTCTTCAAAAAACAAATGTTTTTTTATTTCAATAGAAACAATTAAGCCATTTCATATCAACACTCAAAACCACCCAATATTCTAGGTTTTTCAATTCTCTACTTTATTATCTTACAGTCAGGTGTCAAGGTATTATTTGCATTTATGGGCCGAATCCGCGATCTCACCACACTACACAAACATTTGCCGCTGAAGCTGAGGGAAGCCTTCATTATAGGCTCAGATAAAGTAGACACCCACTCAGGTACCTGACCCTATCAATAATGTGGTCATCTATCCATTGATATGCTGCCAAAATACAACACTTTTGATGCTTAAAACTTAGGATTTTGTGTGTTCTCAATGTGATATTTGTGGTTTTTATATGTTTTCGTGTTTAGATTTGCAGGATTATAGCTTGGCCATGATTTTGAGAAAAATTACAGAAGTTGTTGTCTTTGCTATTGTACGAGACCTTCTACGGGCCGTAGAGCATTCTACAAGTCATAGAGAGGCTCAATGAGGATTTCTAGAAAGGAGCTATTTGCTGAAGTTGAAGTTAAAAAACATGCATATGAGTCATGGAGCAGTTTACGAGTTGTAGAATACCTTTCGTGCCCTAAGGATCAACGAAGTGGACTTGCAAGAAAGTTATTAGCCAAAACCCCCTTTACGAGTTGTAAACCTCTTTACGAGTCATAAAGGAGTGTCGTAGAAGTGAAGTCTAAAATTTCAACAGCTGATTACGAGATCCCAACTACGAGCCGTAGAAGACAATATAGGCTGTAAAATACCTTTCGTATGGCATGTCAACCAATTTTTTAAATTTGTTTAGGATTTATTTTTCATTATTATAAATAGGTCTTTTTAGGCTATTTTTCATAAGTTCTCGCCAGTTTTTTTGGTTTTGACCTAGTACTCAGAGAAGTCAATATTTTTATAGAGAAAATTGTAAAAGAGTCTTTGAGAACACTTGTGGTATAATTTGATCTTCCAGCTTTTGATTTTCTTTGACTTTCAATTTTCTTGTGCTTCATTTCATTGTGTAAGTGTTTAATTATATATTCTTAATCCATAATCGATTCATCTACACATAGCATGAGTAGCTAAATCCACAACTAGGGTTGTGGGAATAATGAAGAACTAACAAAGTAAAACTGGATAATTCACAATTCTTGGAAGGTGTATATGCATTTATTGATTAACTCCCTCCATTTTGCATGTTTTCTGATGGTGTCCAACATTAAAAATCACCTAGTATTATGAATGGACAAAGGTAGTAATGAATAGAAAAAGAGATTAATTAACAAGATTCGATTTATGTATTCTCATCTAATCAACCAAATTGGTCCAAAAGGAGGTTGTACTAGGACTAATAGGTTATGGTAAGTAATGCACACTATGGAGATGAGCTATGTCACATAGTGAAAATCAACTCTCACCTTTGACCAAAGGGCTTGGTGAACTTAAATTACTGTCTTGCATGTTATAATATAACAAAAATTAGGTTATCTGGTGATACTAAGTTGGGGAAGGGGATCACAATATGCTAGTTGCTCTGTATTATTGATTTTCTCTCATGATAGTTAGTTTACTTTATTTTCTCATTGATTATTTCAAATCGTCCCCCCACCCCTTAGCGAATTGAGTCGGTTAATTATTTGGATTGCATATTGGTGAGTTTTTATGACTTACGTATTCCCTATAAGATCGACCCTAACCTTTGTTAATTCTATATCTTGACAGCGACCGCCTTATCCCCCAAAAAATAAGGTGTAACTTGGGAGACATCATGATTTTGTCACCTTTGCCAGGGAATATGGCTAGACTTAGTGAATTCATTAGTAGTTCGAGTGTTAATCTTTAGTTCTATTTATTTTACTTTCATTTGTTGTTTTTGTTTCTTTGCAGGGTGTATGAGTAATGTATGCCAAACACTTAGAACCAAGGGAATTCCTTGACTTTATTTGATCCAAAGATCCACCGAACTATAGGAAGAATGTCCTAACACAACACCAACAACGCAATCAATGCAACCCTGAATAGGAACAACAATGTTGATGATAGGAATGAGAACCCACCTCTCCTAGAGGAAATTCCATAACCTTAGGATTTTAATCCCAATGCTTATTGATGGAATCAGTACAGGTTAAATCTTATGTCTGTGAAGGTGACTAGAGCTATGGTGTTGCCACCACCACCGGCAGACAAAAAGTTCACAGTCTCGAGTAGGTTATTTTAGATGCTATAAAACCGAGTGCTATTTGGGGGTTTACCATCTGATCATGCTCAAGTTACACCTCTCTTTTGAGGATAAAGTGATGTTGTCAAAAAAGTAAACCTAACCAAGATTAGGGTCAAATCCCACAGAGAATATGGAGACTTTCCAAATAGCTTCACCAATAAAAAATCAAGTATTAACTAGCTCAATTTTCCAAGGGAGGGGGGGCAGGTGCAATGATTGATAAGAAATTATACTACACTAACTAAAATAGAAGACAATCAATAGTGGAAAACAACTTGGGTATTATATTCCCCATGATTCACTAACTCAACATCCCCGGATATGACAATTCTCAACTAGAATATCACATGCAGGAAAGTAATTTAAGTTCTTCCATCCCTTTGGTTAAAGGTAAAGGTCGAATTTCACTATGCGACTTGGCCCATCTCCATAGTGTTCTATACTACCCATTACCCATATTCCAAGTCAACCTCCCATTGGTCTAGTTCAGTTTATTAGACAAGAAAACCTCATTGAATTCTGCTAATCAATCTCTTTTTCCTATTCATTATCACCTAGATCGGGAAGATAACACTAGGTGAGTTCTAACATTAGACACCACTATAAACATGCAATATGAAGAGAATTGATTAATACATGTAAATACCCATTCTAAGAATTGCAAATAATTAGAATTTATTTGGTTAGATCTTCATGGTTCCCACAACCCTAAGTTGTAGGTTTAGCTACTCATGCTATGGGTAGATAAAGATACTATGAATTGAGAAAAACATAATTAATCTCTTACCGAAATAGATTGAAGAACAAGAAAACCCAATATGTATTGAGAATCACAAGGTTGAAAGGAACAATGAATCCACAAATATATTCTCTTGTCCAATATTTAGTCTCCAAGTATACAACCCTAAAATGTACTCTAATTTTCGTGTTCTCTATTCTATTCTACTATACTCCTCACTAAAAATAACCTAATTATACTATTTGTAGTATTTCCACACAAGTCCCTAAAAATATTAGAAAAATTAATTGGCATGTTCTACGACTCATAGTTACGACTCATAACTAGGTTTATGAGTCGTAATCGGGCTTTTCTATTCAAATTCTTGAATCTTGGACTTTACTACTACAGGTCCACTCTATAAGTCATATTCTGATATATGACTCGTATTGCCTTATTGTAGACTTCACGTGCATCTTCTGGTCCATCCTTGGATATCTTCACGAAATCGCTCTATACGACAAGTAAAATGTTCTACGACTCGTATAGGGATCTCATTTAGCTGAATTTTAGACTTTCATCTAATACTGGAAATCTTTACAAAACTGCCTTTGTGACTCGTAGAAGGATCTATGACTTGTAAAGGGTTTCGTAATGTATTCAAAAACCAAAAAAAGCCTGCAACTTTCCCAAAATCATGCAAATCATGTTTTCCTACAAAAACAAACTCAAAAACACATAAAAACCACCAAAGTCACATTGAGATCACACAAAATCTAAAGTTTTAGGCATCAAAGGTATTGTATTTTGACAGTAAATCAACACCCTCAACTCAAAAGTGTTGCTTGTCCTCAATCGATGACTCAATCTATAGATAACAGAGCAAACATACAGTCATCATATGGCAACCCTCGCGGGAGGATGCCATTTCTATACGTTCTAAGCTTACATAACACTTACTAGCATAAGAAGAATTTAACACGTGACATGTTAATCATATTTAAGTAATGAATTAAAAATAGTTAAAGGTATAGGATTTTGTTCTAAAGGTTATTTAGTTGATTTCTAGTTGAAGGTTTTGGCATAAGTACCTTGCAAGTAATTTAACCCACTATTTTGATAGACATTTATATATTTCCCATACTGTTGTAGCACGCTGAAAAGTATCACCAATGTTAAAATACAAGGACATAAAATGTACTAGTTTCCATTTCATACAATCATCTTAACATAACTGGTATTTTAATATTGAAATGAGCTCTCCGACTCAAATTTAACTAAACAAGCGAAAACTTAAGTTATAAAACATGGTGCCACAATTTACACTAGCCTTTCAAATATATACATATATATACAATAGGAGAATTATGGACATGCCCCAAAACTACTATAATATATATATATATGTCTAGATGTAAATGTGATCTACACAGCTCCTAAAATTTATCTTTAATCACCATCCCGAAGCATCATCTCGTGTACTCCTTACGATAGAAACTACTATTGCTAAGCCTGAAGCTTAGTGGTGTAAAAGCTAAAAGCTGAGAACTTTACATCCACCAATTTACACTCATTTAGTCAAAGGGTAACACAATTGGAATACAGTAAATAGACCAAGCGAACAAATATATCAATAGTGTCAAGTAGGATATTTAATGATCTAAGTATCAAGAGTTCCCGGAAATTTTTTTACAGGACATTCAAATGAAAACTTTTGCCCAATATGTACCTTATGCCGTCACACCAAACATTATCAAGTATCGAGAAGGACTGAAGCCCTGTATAAAGAAAGGTGAAAATGCAATTATCAAGAGAACCAAGAACCATATTAAGAGTAACTTTGTAGTTTATGCATATAAATGGACTGCTTCCACACTTAGGATGAATAAAAAATTCACAATCAAGATAGAAATTGATTTGAATAAGAGGCATGCCAATGGTGACAAAGTCCACAAGGATGTCAAGTGATCAGGCAATTCATACAAATGGGTGAATTAGACAAGTTCCTTGCAAGTCCAAAAATATATCAACACAACCAGATAACTTACAAGAACATAGCTGAGATACCAAGATAATATTCAAATATACTAGCAGGTAAAAAGGCACAAGAACAAGTTTTTAGATGAATCTGAACCTTTTAGCACACAACCAATCATACCGAGTTCAAGTCATGGATCAGTACGACATCCATTTCTTCAATCAATTTCCTTAAGATTGTACAAGAGTGTGAGCTCCTTATACTCATCTACATGCTCGTTTAATGTTCACCACTTTCAACAGGTAGAAACTAATAAGATAAATATAAAAATAGAGTCCTATTTCTGCAAATCACACACTTCTTTACAGCTTTACTTCCTTACAACGCAACTACATTTTGAATTGGTAAATGGACAAACTAGGCTTTCTAGTATACATGAAAACTGTAGGTATATGAATATAAGTTTGAATGATCAAGAATCACTTCAAAATACCATTTGTACAAGTATTTATAATCAAAACACTAAAACCACACTCCCAGGGATTTTTATGTCAAAACTCTGGACAGAACTTATCCTAACTTGCGTCCACTATTTTGAATCCATAACTACCAAATTAGGTCCCAACATAAACATAAGAGTTGTAGATACTTATAGTGGGGTTTGAAAGAACTAGTAAGCATCACAAATTATAGCTCACACAACAAGATATGATTAAAATACTAACATTCGTACATAGAAGGCTTCTTAGACAGAAAACTTGCGAGAACTTTCACTGTGTTGCACATCTTCTTTCGATACCATACAAGTAGATTCAGATTGCACATAAACATATTTACACCCTAAAAAATAAGCTATATACAATAAGATATTCCACACTTACTGCACACTTTACAATTTAAAGATAGAATTCAACCACATACCAAAGGATAGTGGATTTCTTTACTTTGCTCCGAGGAACTGATTTATTTCGTGTACGTTTATCAATTATAAGGTTATGAGAGAGTTTATAAGGTTTTATAAAGTCATGAAATCGACTTACTTTAGGGAAAATATATTTTATGTCAAAAGCATCTTAAAAGAAAAATGGTCCAATAAGGTGGCTGCACTAATTTTCTCTTTCTCCTTCCTTATTTTTGTTGTTCACACATAATAATTACTTATTAAGGCTTTTTTAACATGTATAATTGCATAAAAGTAAATAAATTCCACTAAAACGAACCCCTCCCTCAATCATTTCTATGATTCAAGAAAACCAGTTTCTCTAATGACATAAACTCAAGTCAAAGAGTTGTGAAGTAGAGGTTGGTTTTATCACGAGAGAATACCTTTTTAAAAGTGAACACATTATTTAATAATAAGGGCATTACACATCAACCCAATGGCATATATAATACTAAATCCAAACATAGGAACCCATACCAACATTTTAAAATAGGATTACATAGTTATTTAGCAAACAAAAGCACATTGGTGCATCTGAAAACACAATTATGACTAGCAAAGGAATATCAATAGTCCACAATCACCGAAAAAGTCAAATGCTAACAATGCAAAGTAAGTGCCATCATAGAGAGAAGTCCCTTTTTAACACTCAATGATGATTTCAATTTTATATTCTTAGGACTAAGCAAGAACACTCACTCTTCTAAGATATGTTCATGCATAATGACTAATATCATAGGCTTGTCCGTATATTCATGACTTGAACTTTCAACCAACTAGAATAAGATCACTGTTAGACTTTCTAGGCTTGTAATGTACGCTTAGGGGGAATTGGCATGACATTTTGGAAAATATAATAACCAGAAGCCATCCTTGAACTATATATTCAACACTTTCACCTTACTAAAATGGCCATAAAAAGTGCTCGAAATGTGCCTCCGAATGCCCAGAATTTTAAGTTCTATATATATCAAAATCTATGTGTGATATCAAAAGTCGGACTTCATATTCTTGTTCAAGGAGTCAAAATTAGGGGGACAAGGTTCTAACCCCGATTTTAGAACAATCAAATCATAATTTCAAATTTTCAAAATTTCAATTTCCAGAGATGATCCGCAATAGGCCCGCGACTTATTTTATTGCCAATGAATTCTATCTCAATCTAAGGCTTTGGTTTCTTAGGCCTAAGTTTCCGAACCATGTTTTTACATATACTTAGCCTTTTTTCACCCTCATATCATCCTAAACATTCTCCAATACTCACTCAAAACACTTATCCATATTTTCACTTTCAAATTCAAGTCCCAAACCCTCATCCCAATCTAAGGTTCTCCGTCAAGGTTCTTCTTCAAACTTCAAGTCTCCATCTCTAATCTTCATCAAGTTTATCTCTAAATTAAGGTATGTGGTTTCTTTCATGGGTTCCTTCTATCCATGATACCCAAGCCTCTTTTTACTCAAATTGCATGATTTAAAGTTGATTTACAAATGGGTCTTGATCATTATGAAATTCACTACACACTATGTTAAAGGTATGTAAAGTTGTGACGGTTTTGCTATGTTTTGAGCTATTAATATTTGATTTATAGTATGATTTGAGAAGAGGTTTTGATGTATATTTCTTGAGGGTGTTGCAAGGTGTTGATTGATGGTTTTACAATGACTTTTGTTGTATTATTTCATCTCCATACTCCATGATTTTATACTAGCATTAAACACCCTCTAAGTATTTGATAAAATCTCCGAATGTGGTTCCTTGAGGATTTGAAGGTCCAAAGCATGAGATATGATATGAATGACTATATGATGTTATGGGCTTATGTGCATGATAAATTCTATATAAAGCGTTGCATTAGAACACGCCCAATTCGGGGGTACTAAGAACCTAGATAACCTAGATGGGGGTTCGTACTCATTAACCTAGGGAAGGATTTATACTTCTCCACCTGGTGATGGGGCGGCATCATCACTAACCTAGATGGAGGTTTGTACTCATCAACTAAGGTAAGGGTTTGTACTTCTCCACCATGGTAATGGGGTGACATTATCACCAACCTAGATGGGGTTTCGTACTCGTCCACCTAAGTGATGGGCGACATCATCACTAACCTACCAAAGGGTTGAACATCTGGAAATCTAGCTTGGTCTCTTATGCACATATGATATCCTATATGAGCATGAGTTACTTAATCATGTTTTACTTATGCATTGATCATACGTGCCATATTGGTACATTATGCCTACTACCAATTATTATGCATTTTGGTTATGATGCCTATCTCTTGTTGCACTGCACCCTACATAAGACGTACATACAAACGTACTAACACATACACTTCCCTACACGATATCACCATGTAGTGATCGAGGCCTAATTTGATCATCCTCCTCCTCCACGTGGGTAGTTCGATACTACTCAAGCAAGTTGGTGAGTCGTCCACTTCAGGGATCTTAGTATATATTTCTCTTATTATGTAATGAGACACTCTAATTTATTTTCTATCTTGACTATAAGGGTGAGCCCAGTTGCTTTGTCTTGGCCCCCGCTCTTATCCATGTCGTGGAGGTATTATTGGATATGCTATGTATCTATGGTATGAACCTTGACTCTTTTGTCTGTTGATTTTGATGTTACACAATCTTTTCTATCCCCATAGTCCCTTGCCCTTGTTTTCTAACTATTGGCATATTACTTAAGTATTAAACTCTCTCTCCCTTAGTCCTAGATCCATTGTTTATGCTTATCTCTTGTTGTCATTTTTATTTTCTTCTACGACTAGGGATGTGTAATGATTTGCAAAAAGGCTTGTTTGGCGTTCCTTTGGGCTCCCCATTCGTCGGTCATGACTAGGCCCTAGGTCTGGGTTGTGATAAATATGGTATTATAGGACTAGGTTGATATATCTTCAGAGTCAAACACACCATGCCGATTATAGTCTTATTCATGGTTGTATTTTGTAGCAAAACTATGAGTAGAAGGCTATGAGACATTTTAGGAAATGTTACATTTCATCATGATCCATATCGTACGATATAGTTAGGTCCCTTAAGCCTTATTGCTAACTTCTGACCGCTAAATTTCAATATATGCCTCAAGTTACTCAGGACGGAGCTAAGATGAATGCAGGGATTTGCAATGCCCTATGGAAAGTGGCCAAAGCAGCGACAAGATTAGCAACTCACCTTGACCAACAATTGAGTGCTCCCGAGACTTATAGTGCTAAGAGGGGAGGTAGTGAGGCCAAGAGGGCCCGTAATGTGGGTAAGTTCCAAAGTCTCAAGTGTAGTGGTGGTGGTAGTGTGGTACCTTATGCTAGATGCCCAAAATGTGGTAGAGGCTATGATAGCCCATGGTTGAGAGGCACTAATTCTTGTTATGGTTGTGGGGAGGTGGGTCATAT
Organism: Solanum clarkiae; assembly: GCA_011800125.2. Taxonomy (NCBI): domain Eukaryota; kingdom Viridiplantae; phylum Streptophyta; class Magnoliopsida; order Solanales; family Solanaceae; genus Solanum; species Solanum clarkiae. The sequence continues at coordinate 11,493,641 of JAABOM020000092.1, forward strand.
GATGAAGGGGTATCCTCATAAGCGTAAAAGGGGTAACAGTGAGGTGATTCGTCCTAGATGCCCAATACATAGTAGAACACATGATGGAGCATGTTAGAGGAATAGGGGTGCATGTTATGGTTGTGGGGATGTGGACCACAAGATTGTTGATTGTAAACATGTTCGAAAAGGATGTAAGAGGGGCCGACGTCACGGACAAGGTGGTGAAGTTAATCAAGGTACACAAGGAGGGGATAAGATGCTTGATGTTATTACCGGTAAGTTTAATTTTCCTTGGCTTTGTTGTGCATGAATTGCTAGACCCGGTGTGCCAATATTTCTTCTCCATTCTTTTTGGTTGCTAATGGGTCTTCTTGTGTGCCCAAGTTGTTGTGTGGTTCTTTGGTGTCTATCCTTTTGTTGGGTATATTGTTGCTAGAAGGATTATAGGTGTTGATCCGAGGTTGTATTGCATTAGCTCTTGGTTTGAGGCTTGTTAGAGTTGGTATGGTGAATTTCGATGTCATGCTAGGGATGGAATGGTTTCTAACATGTGTCTTCATGGATGGTAGGACTCATGGAGTTAGATCCCGAATCCATAGTGAATCCGTCTTTGAGTGGGAGGTTGTGAAACTTTAGTAAGGGAGGTAGGTCCATTTCTTATTGTAAAGTGCAATTAGTCTCTAAGGGGTTTCATTTATCATCTAGTGAGAATTATAGGTGTTGAAACTAAGTTGTTTTGTTATTGGAATTGTTGTTAGTAGTAGATGCGGCCTTTAATGTCTTTTTCGGCATTTTAGATTTGGGGTAGTGTCTTTTGGTTTGACTAATATACCAGTAATGCCTATAAGTCTCATGATTAAGATCTTTAGTCCCTACTCTAATAGGTTTATGGAGATTTTGGTGATGATAAGATGGGTTGCATTCCCTAATGAGGTAGTGGATGTGAGTCATTCGAGGGTAGTACTATATTTTTAAGGAAGAAAGTTGGATGCTAAGTAGGAGAGATGGGAATTTTGGTGGTAGGAGGTTTCCTTCCTATGTTGTGTGGTGCTGGGTGATGGTATTGAGGTGGACCTTAGTAAGATGAAGATGATTAAAGATTAGCCTAGACCTTTGACTTGATTGGATATTAGGAGCCTCTTGGGTTTACTAGGCTATTTCTAGAGATTGTGAGTAAGTTCTTATCTATCATTGCTCCTATGGCTTAGTTGACCCTAAGTGAGCCCAATATTTTGATCAACATTTAGAGTGGGGTGATTTCATAGGTATAGGGGGTTGCTATTTCTTGTGTTACACCTTGGTGCTAGTAGGATGCATGTGGGTATGGGTGCCCTAGATGGTTGCATGAGTCTATAGTGGCTAGAAGAGATCTATAAGGGTTGCCCCATGTTCTTATTGCATAGGGTCTTGTCTTGTGATCTTGGTTGAGCTTAGCTTGTTGGGTTGGAGGTCTCGAGGTAGTTTGGCTACTTGCATAATTCTAATGAGTGTAGAACCCATAAGGTTGTAACATGATAGTTGAGGATGGTTGATATATTTGGAAAACTACAATGGGCTAGTCGCTTCTCTAAGGTAAATTTGAGGTTCGACTTTGTCCCCTAGTGAGGATGAGGGTAGGTGATATCCCTAAGTATCTTTTGAACTAGGAGTGAGCATTATTAGTATTGATGGAGTTGTTTGGTGGACGTATGCATCGGGGGTATTGTGGGTTTCTCGAATAGGGTCTTAAAACTCTTCTATGATATGTTTGTGGTGGTCTCTATTGATTAGGAATTGATTTGTTTAGAGCTTGTGAATCATTTGGGGTAGTGTTGCAAGTCATGGAGGATGAGAGATTGTTTGTAACTATGATAGGTGTGCATTGTGGATAGCAAGAAGGTGGTTAGAAATTCTTTAAGGATCGTGAAATGAGTGTGCACTAATTTTCTCCAATAAAGCTAGTGTTGTGGTTGGTGCTCTAAGAAGGGTGCCTATGGGTAGTCTAGTGTTGTGGTAATGGTGGTAAAAAGGTAACTAGTGGAGCCTATAGGTTGGCTAAATAAGGAGTTAGGTTGAAGTAAGCTGAGAATGGTAGTAAAGTGTTCTTGATGGTTCCAAATCTTCTTGGGTTAAGAGGTCTAGTTTAAGTAAGGCCTTGATACCGCCTTATTAGCATTGGATGTTTTAGGTGAGAAGATGATGGAGTGGAGGTTGAATCCCAAGGGGGAGATGGTGGTTACAGTACCAAATGTGTTAGGTGTGTTTAAGGTTGACAATTGAGTTGAGGATTGTGAGTCCTTATAGAGTGTAGAGGGAAGTTGGTGAGGTGGCCTAAGTTTGGGAATTGCCTATGGTAGGAGTATGGTTTATCTGGTTTGTTATGCTTATAGGTTGAGGTGATGTGTTGGTGGCTCTAATGCTATAGAACTCTTTGAAATTGTGGGTGATGTGGAGGATAAGTTGACTTAGAAGAAGGTCTCGGTGGAGGGGTGGATGGATGGGTGAAGAAGTTGGCTCATGTAGATGTGGTGTTTTTCAAGGCCTTCTGAGTGGAGTCGTCCATTCGTATGTGTCTCTGAAGGAGTTGGTGTGGGCATGAAGAAGAAATATCCGTACAAATTTCATTCTATTCAAGCTAATGATTACATTTCAAGTCCTTTTTTTATGATTACAAATCTTATGTTTCAGCCCCCATGTCATTCATATGCATTCATGTTTAAGTTGGCAAGTTTGTGATGAGTTTTATACTTATGTAGAGATTTTGAAAATGGTGTTTTAAATGTAATATTGCATTCTTGTTTGGGCTGATTTATTTATGATCATACTTGCCTTGTACGTCTCTTTTAAATTCGGCGACGAATGTTCCCAAGGGAGAGATATTGAAACGACCCCAAAAGTGCCCCAAAATGTCCCTCAGAATGCCCAAAATTTTTAATTCCATATATCTCAAAATCCAACTTCTTATTCTTGTTCGGACTAAAACTAGGGGGAGAATGGTCTAACCCAGATTTTAGAACAATCGAATTATAATTTCAAATTTTCAAAATTTTAATTTCCAGAGATAATCCACGACAGGTCCGCGTCGCGGACCTATGTATTTTCTTGCCAGTAAATTCAATGTCGGTCCAACCCTTTAGGGTCTTGGCCTAAGCGTTTCCAACCGTATTTTTACCTATACATAGCCTTATTTTACCCTCATATCATCCTAAACATTACCCAATACTCACTCAAAAGACTTAACCATATTTTCACTCCCAAATTCAAGTCCCAAACCCTCATCCCAAGCTAAGGTCCTCTTTCAAGGTTCTTCTTCAAGCTTCAAGTCTCCATCTCTAATCTTCACCAAGTTCATCTCTAAGTTAAGGCATGTGGGTTTCTTTCATAGGTTACTTTCACCCATGATATCCAAGAATCCTTTTACTCAAATTGCATAATTTAAAGTTTATTAACAAATGGGTCTTGATCATTATGAAATTCACTGTACACTATGTGAAAGCTATGTAAAGTTATGACTATTTTGCTATGTTTTGAGCTATAAATCTTTAATATATTGTAAGATTTGAGAAGGGGTTTTGATGTATATTGCTTAAGGGTATTGCAAGGTGTTGATTGATAGTTTTACAATAGATTTTATTGCATGATTTCATCTCTATACTTCATGGTTTTATACTAGTATTACACACCCTCTAAGTGTTTGATAAAATGTCCGAATGTGGTTTCTTGAGGAGTTGAACGTAATTACTATATGATGATAAAATGTGCTTATGTACATGATAAATTCTATATAAAGTGTTGCATTAGACAATGCCCAAGGTGGGGGGACTAAGAACCCAGATAACTTAGATGGGGGTTCGTACTCATCAACCTAGGGAAGGGTTTGTACTTCTCCACCTGGTGATGGGGCGGCATCATCACTAACCTAGATCAAGGTTTGTACTCATCAACCTATGGAAAGGTTTCTTTTTCTCCACCATGGTAGTGGGGCGGCATTATCACCAACCAAGATGGGGGTTCATACTCATCCACCTAAGTGATGGGGCGACATCATCACTAACCTTCCAAAGGATTGTACATTTGGAAATCTAGCTTGGTCTCTTCTATACATATGATATCCTATATGAGCATGAGTTAATTAAACATGTTTACTTATGAATTGATCATACATGCGATATTGTTATATTTTGCCTATTGCCTATTGTTATACATTTTGATTATGATACCTATCTCTTGTTGTATTTCATCCTATAGACTTAGTACATTCAAAGTTAATAATGCATACTCTTGCCTATAGATATCACCATGTAGGGGTCGAGGCCCAAGTTGATCATCCTCCTCCTCCACGTGGCTAATTTGATACTACTCAAGCTAGTTGGTGAGTCCTCCACTTTGGAGACCTTAGTATACGTTTCTCTTATTATGTAATGAGACACTCTTTTTTGTTTTCTATCTTGAATATGAGGGTGAGCTCACTTGCTTTGTCTTGGCTTCCGCTCTTATTTATATAGTAGAGGTGTTGTTGGACATGCTATGTATCATGATGTGAGCCTTGACTCTTTCGTTCTCTTGATTTTGATGTTATGCAAGCTTTTCCTTCCACTTAGTCCCTTGCCCTTTTTTTCTAACCGTTGGCATATTACTAAAGTATTAAGCTCTCTCTCCCTTAGTCCTAATTCTCATATTTATGCTTATCTCTTATTGTCATTTTTATTTGCTTCCACGACAAGAGATGTGTAATGATATGCAAAGAGGCTTGTTTGGGGTTCCTTTGGGTTCCCCATTCGCCTGTCATGACTAGGCCCTTGCTCTCTCCATGGACTGGCTTTTTTCTTTTTACTATTCTTGAATCTTTATGCCAAATTTCACCTTTTTTGTTATTTGGGTATGTGTGTTTTTTGTCATTCAGTTGGGTTCATGTTAATGTGCTGGTAAAGATTAATCTTTTTTATCACCATATCAATGGTAAGTTCAACTCTTTTGCTTGCTTAACTTTGGTTAAATCCCTTTTTTTGTTTTTTCTTTGCTAAAACATAGATGCACATCTTGCTTTCTCCATGGACTGGCTTTTTTCTTTTTTATCATTGTTGAATCTTTATGCAAAAATTTACTTTTTTTAAATATTTAGGGTGTGTTTTTATTGTTATTGAGGTGAGTTTATGTTAATGTGCTGGTAAGAATTTAATCTTTATTTTTTGTTAAAATATTGATCACCACATCAATGGTAAATGCAGCTCTTTTGCTAGCTTAGCTTTAGTTAAATCCCTTTTGTTGTTTGTTTCTTTGCTAAATGCAAATGCACATCTTGCTCTCTCTATGAACTGAATTTTTTTCTTTTTATCATTCTTGAATCTCTATGAAAGATTTCACTTTTTTTGTTATTTGTGAGTGTGTGTTTATTATCATTCAGTTGGGTTTATGCTTATGTGCTGGGAAAAATTTACGCTTTTCTATTTGTTTAAAATCTTGATCACCATAGTAATGGTAAATGCAACTCTTTTGCTTGCACAACTTTGATTAAATACCTTTTGTTGTTTATTCTTTGCTAAAGTATATGCACATCTTGCTCTGTCTCAATGGACTGTCTTTCTTTTTTTTTTTTCCTATCATTCTCGAATCTTTATGCAAAATTTCACCTTTTTTGTTGTTTGGATGTATTTGATTTTTGTAAAATTCGTTAACTCTATGCTAACATTGGTAAAAAATTTAACATTTTTTATATGTGTAAAATCTTGATCACCATATCAATGAAAAATGCAGCTCTTTTGCTTGATTAATTTTGGTTAAATCCCTTTTGTTGTTTATTCCTTTGATGAAGTATATGCACATCTTGGTCTCTTTCTATGAACTTTTTTCTTTTTTTTTTTCTATCATTCTTGAATTTTTATGCAAAGTTTTACCATTTTTATTATGTGGTATGGTTGATTTTAGTACATTCAGTTAGGTTTGTGCAGATGTGCCGAAAAAAATGTAATCTTTTTTACTTGTTTAAAATCTTAATTAAAACAATGCATCTCTTTTGCTTGCTTAATTTTGCTAAAATCCATTTGTTCTTTGTTTCTATGTTGAACTCCAGATGCCCATCTTGCTCTCTCTATGTAATGTTCTCTCTTTTTTTTAAAAAAAATCTTTATGAAAAGTTTTACCTTTTCTGTTTTATGGGTGCTTTTTTAGGTACATTTCGTTGAGTTTATGTAATGTTGTGTAAAAATGTAATCTTTGTTTACTTAAAATATTGATCACCATGTCAATGGTAAATGCAGCTCCTTCGCTTGCCTATTTTGCTAAATCCCATATGTTGCTTGTTTCTTTACTGATTGTAGATGCCCATCTCGCTCTTGCAAAAGTGTGCAAGTCTAGTAAGAATTATCAAGAAAAAGAATAGAAATTTCATTTTTAATTCTATCTTTTTTTCTTGCAGAATCCAAAATAATTAAAGATGTTATTACATCCTGATAAGACTCCAGCATTTTTCAAGATTTTACTATCTGCAGAAACCTTCACAAATAAAATGGTGAGTTTGTCAAAAATTCTTAGTTCTTTTTTTTTTTTGGTGGGCGGTGGGGGTTCTTGAATTTAAGGAATTTGGACATAGTATGTACTAGTTAGATCATAGATTTTTAAAAAATTAAATTTTTATTTGAAAATTTTTAAGTTTAAACTGAAGATGAAGTTGTGTTTGATTATATTTTGTGAAGAAGAGAAGAGAACACTTTTTATTTGAAATAATTTATAAAGATGGAGTTGGAAAACAAGTTGATAATTCTACTTTGAAATTTTTTTGTTCATTTGCTAAATTTGATTTTTCATTAATTGTCGTATTGTTTCATTAAAGAAAACAAGAAAATGTTGACCAAGAATTGCTTATAGAAAACGGATGTGGCTGAAATGTGGTGGGAAGCAGAGATAGTAAGAGAAAAGACCAATTACTTTATACGTGAAGGAGATTGGCCGCAATTTGTGCTTCATCACCAACTGAAGCAAGGGAATGTATTGCTGTTTTTTCTTATTGAAAAATCGACATTCCATGTTCAGCTATACACAAAGAAATGTTGTAAAAATATTGTTCAAAAGAGGTCGGTTCTTTATGAGAAACTTAGTAGTTTCTATGGAGAGGAGTCTATAGGACCTTCAAAAAGAGTTAGGAAAATAGTAGCATCAAATACTGAGAAAAGAAGTGCAGACATGTCATCTAATGATGAGTCCAAATATGAAGATGATCCTCACTACACTAATCTTAAGAGAGAGAATGCCTCATTAGGTAACATCTTCTGTCTATTTTCATATTTGATGTGAATCATTTAGTATTTTTATTTTATGTAGGTTTAGTCAGTTGTAAACAAACTATGGCATATCAAAAGATAGTAGAAATTGAATATCTAATTGAAGCAGATGAGTATCTGGTTATTTTGGATCATTCTACTGAAAATCTGAGTCATGGTCCCTTAGCAGAGAAGAAAAAGAAAAAGGCAAGGGGAAGGAGGGGAAGGTATTCCAATTAACATTCAAACTAATGCTACTATAATCGAGAAAGAAGATAATGATATTGCAGTTAACCTTCAAATTCATGCTACTGTAACCAAGGAAGAAGATTATGATATTCCAGTTAACCTTCAAATTCATGCTAATGTAACAAAGGAAGAAGATGATGATATTCCAGTTAATCTTCAAACTAATGCTAACGTAATCGAGGTAGAAGAATCTCATGGTAAGCAAACATCTTTACTGGTTTATTAGATTTTAACCCAATTTTATATAGTGGTAATAACTTGCATTTGGTATTTGATGCTTTAAGAAATATGTGAAGGTGGCAAGGAGCTCGAACAACAACCCAACATTGGTACAGGTAAGAGAAAAAGCTTATATATAGCAACAGATTATCGAACTAACTGAAAGATTATAGTTAATTACTTGCATATCAACGCGACTATAGCTTATTACATCCTTAATATGTGCTAAAAACAAGTACGACATTCATGTTCAAAGTTATGTGATAAAGTTTATGATTTTAAATATTCTATAAAATTTCAATAGGAATCATATCATCGTAGTTTTATACTTATGTCACGTTTGTCACAGATAAGGATGTTGGAAAAGATAATAGTGGAAGTGAAGAAGATGCTCCAAATTGTAGCAGTGGACCTAGCTTGTGAACTTTAAAAGTGATGATCCATATTTTGAAATTGTTATAAAAAAGTTACACACTAATTTTATTGTAAGTTCAATAGTTCTGTAGATTCTGTTTTCACATTAGCTAGATGTTTCACTCATTATCATGTACAAATTATTGTCTAGAAAATTTAACTATCATGATTGTTTGACAAATATGTTTCTTAGACTATCCCAAAGAGATTTGCTGCAAGGACAAAAATATTTGAACAGAAGAACATGAGGCTAGTTAACGAAAAAGGAAAAGAATGGGGAGTGGAAATAGAGTATAACAGGTGTGCAAATGACATAAAAAGAGGATGGGCTAAATTTCAAAGAGAAAACAAGTTAGCTATTGGAGAGGCTTGTCGCTTCAAGTTGATTCAGGGCTATGTTGCGAATGTTTTGCAAGTTCATAAGATCCCAACACCTTGTTCCTTGTAATATTTTTAGCTACAATTTACTCATTTTGAATTTTGGCTATTAGTTTGTCTAAGGAAGGTGCTAGGCAGATGTTATATTTGTCTGCTTTAAAAGACAGAAATCGTGGATTTATTTTACTTGGATACGTAATTTCAGATATATTTATGCATAAAGTGTGTTCTTACAACTGCAAGTATTCAATAAAGTGCTTTACTAAGCATTTCATTGTGTAAGCATTATGGAATGTAACCCTTGCTTGTTTTTTCCTTATATATATTAAAATCCTTTTCTAATATTAACTCTCAAATAAACTACTATTTTGCAACTTTGTGAATTGTGATAATCCATTGGGGAAGAACAAAGACAAACTCCTCCTTTTCACTAAAACAAATTAGAACAATTAATTAATGCCATGAAGACATAAACCACTAGCGCACCAGATAAAGGATGATTAGAATTAAGAAATCTAAAGTCCCAAAGTGCCCAAAATGTGGTAGATGCCATGATGGCCCATAGTGAAGGGAAGTTCCAAAGTCTCAAAGGTGGTGGTAGTGTGGTACTTTATGATAGGTGCCCAAAATGTGGTAGATGCCATGATGGTCCATTCTTGTAGAAAACCAATTCTTGTTATGCTTGTGGAGGGGAGGGTCGCAAGATAATAGATTGCCCGCATATATGCAATAAGAGTAAAGGAGGAGATGATGGGGTAATTCATCCTAGATGCCCAAAATATGGTAGGAAACATGGTAGTACATGTTGGAGGAAAACGACTGCGTACCTTGGGTGTGGAGAGATGGACCCCAAAATTCAGATTTCCCTTATGCTCAAGACAAGTGTAAAGGTGGTAATGTTGATCAAGAGGCTCAAGGAAGGGATGAGGTGCCAGATGTCGCCATCGGTATGTTGAAATTTCCTTTGACTTTGATGTATTTGATTGATGGGCCCAGGTGCAACTATTCCTTTCATTTTTCCTTTATTTGCTAGTGGACTTCTTTTGTGTCCCGAGTTGTTATATGAACCTTTGGTGTCTACCCCTTGGTTGAGTCTATTGTTTCTAGAAAGTTCATCGGCGTTGTTCCATGTTCGTATTGCATCAGTTCTTTCCTAGTGACTTATTGGATTTGATGTGGTGGATTTTAATGTTATACTTGGGATGAATTAGTTGCTTGCATGTTGTGTCTCATTTGATTATAGGGCCTGTAGAGTTAGATTGCAATTCGCTAATAAACCTGTCCTTAAGTGGGGGCTTGTAATATGGTTGTGAAGGGCTAAGTTTGTTTCTTGTCTTAAGGTACAATTGATCTCTAAGGATTGCACTTATCATCTTGCAAGAGTTAGGTGTGTTGAACCTAAGTTATTTCTATTCGAATTATTTTGGGTGGTAGATGAACTCTTGAATCCTTTCCGATATTGTGGATTTGGGGAAGTACTTTTTTGGTTTGGTTAGTGCACCGATTATGTTTATAAGTTTCATTAATATTAGACACTACGTTATGATGTTAATGATGGCTTAGGTGATGATAGGTTGATTTTCCCCTAGAAGTGAGAGGTTGCATGCGAGGCATTTGAGGGTAGTAATATAAGGTTTAGGGGAGGATGTTTATAAGGTTTTATATGGTTATTAAACCTACTTTGAGGGAAATATATTTTATGTCAAAAGCATGTTAAAAGAGAAATTATCCAATAAGGTGGTTTCCCAAATTTTTCCTTTTCACTCCTTATTTATTTTGTTCACACAGAATAATTTTTATTAAGGCTTGTCTAACATGTATATATTCATAAAAGTCAATAAATTGCATTAAAATGAACCCCTCGCTCATTCCTTTCTAAGACTAAAGAAAATCAATTTCTTTGATGACTCAAACTCTAGTCAAGGGGAATACCTTTTTGAAAGTAGGGGTTAATTTTATCTAAAGGGAATACCTTTTTGAAAGTGAATACATTACTTGATAATAAGGTCATTACAAACCACACGGTTAGTGTGAGGTCATACGGCTCGTGTGGCCTCCAGTGAGACAATACTTGGCCTTGATTTTGGGATCTTAACTCGTGGTGTGGTGTTACAAGACAAGGCATGCCACATAGGTTGTGTGATGACTTAATATTGAAACCCCACATTTGGGGTTAAGTGCGGTGCCACACTCAGTCACACGAACCGAATGATGTGACATGGGCTGTGAGCCCCCCGGTGAGGAAAAAGAGTAGCCCCTCCATCCATCGATGCTAAGACTAATCCCATGGAATAATTAAAATAGTCATAACTTTAATAACTTGTAATGAACATAGAAATATTACTTGATAGCTCTAGAACATCTTTGACCTCTAATAGTGAGCCCAACTTTAAAACATAAGAATAGATCATCATCAAACATTACCCTTACATTAACATCAAAGGCTCACAGGAGTTAAAATCTTTGAAAAAGGGATTAATCCGACATTTACAACATCATAAATATTTTCATGAATTCAATAGATGTTTTGAAAGCCCAAAATCATCATAAAGTCACCTGACTCATAAATCCTCCAATAGATCATCAATAACTTTAAAAATCCTTGAAAAGGCATTTTACCAAATACACTTGGTAGGTATGCAATTCAAGAATGAGATAAGATGAGAAAATATAATGTAAATCAACCCACCAATACATAGTAAAGCCCTCATGTAAGATATCTTGAAATCCTTCATCAAATTTCATAATAGACCATAGATCCATAGCTTAAAACATGTATAAATAGTCAACATTTTATGAAACCCCAACATAGTTTATAATAAAAACTCATAATAAGAGATACCCATAGATAATCCAACTTGAAAATATGCATTTTGCATGAAAAGGAAGGTTGGGCACCATGGGTGAAAGTACCCAATGGTTGAAACGCATATACCTCAACTTTGGAGATTTCCTCGATGAAGACTTGAGAAAAGCTCTTGAGATCTGGAAATAAGCTTGGGTCATTTGAATTTTTATGAAACATTTGTCTAAGTGTAGAAAGGGTTTTAAGAGTGTATTGAGAGATATAGAGTTGAACAATGGCTAAGTAAAAGTGTTTTTATGAATAGGAGTGTATGAGGCCAAGACCCTAAGGCCATTGGGCCAAAATGAGAAAACTAGGAAAGAAATATACCTCTCCGCGATGGGTCCAAGTTGCAGAGGTGTCGCGGACCCTCACTCGAAATTGCAAAGTTGGTAAAATTTATTTTTCACTACGGGTCTTCTATAATCTAACCTATTACCCACTCAATTTTCCCCATGATCACGAATATGAAGTCGAATTTTTTATAGCACGCATGAATTTTCAGATATACATAAATTATGATTATGGGCATTTCTGAGGCACATTTTCGGGCACATTTGGGGTGTTTCAAGAAAGATCTGAGGTTTATCTTTGAGAAACAAGAGGCACCTTGAAGTTGATCAAACAGATCATCTATCCTTAGAAGAGGATACTTATTCTTTATTGTGATCTTGTTCAGTTGCCTAAAGTCAATACACATTCTAAGAGACCCATCTTTCTTTCGCACGAATAGAACACGGGCACCCCAAGGTGAAATACTCAGCCTTATAGAGCCATTTTCTAACAGATCTTTCAGTTATTCTTTCAACTCTTTCGACTCAGCGAGGTCCATCCTATAATGTGGAGTTGAGATAGGCTTGGTATCTAGAAGAACATCGATCTCAAAGTCAATCTCCCTATCAGGAGGGACTCTGAATAGATTCTCAGGAAGCACTTCAGGATGTGATATTCGTTAGGTCCTTTGGACGACTATGACTAAAGCTATATCTTTTGTTCTCCACTTGCAAATGTGACAATCAAGGATTCTTACATTAATATCTTCATAGGACAAGCTATCCTTCACTCCAATACTCTCAATAGGGATCACTGAGGTAGGATCTTCCAAGAACTTCTTCAACATCGACACGTGGAACACTGAATGAACACAGTCTAACTCAAAAGGCAACTGTCCAATCCTCTTCACAATGTGATAAGGCCGAATGTAACGTGGACTCAATTTATACTTCTTCCTAAATCTCATGAAACAATTCATAGGTGACATTTTCAAGTATACCCAGTAATGTACCTCGAACTCTAAGTCTCTCCTCCTAAACATTGGTGTAGGATTTTTGGAGACTTTGTGCAGTCTTCAACTACTATTTAATGACCTTAACTTTTCTCCATTAATTGGTGGAAAAGATCAGGCCCAATCAACTCTTCCTCTCAAACCTAGAGCAACCCAATTAGTGATCTACATCTCCTCCTATACAAAGCTTCGTATGGAGCCATCTGAATGTTTGCATGATAGCTATTGTTATAAGCAAATTCAATCAATGGTATGTGATCATCCTAATTTCCCTTGAAATCAAGAACATAGGCTCTCAACATATCCTCTAGTCCTAAAGGTTGTCTTTGGAGCATCACATTCCCTCACTTTCAACTGATGGTAGCCAGATTTGAGGTCTATCTTCTTGAAAAATGAGGTACCTTAAAGGTGGTCAAACAAATCATCTATCCTTGGGAGAGGATATTTATTATTTATTTAACCTTATTCAGTTGCCTATAGTCGATACACATTCTGAATGACCCATCTTTCTTTGGCACGAATAGGACTGGCACCCCAAGGAGAAACATCGGCCTTATGAAGCCCTTCTCTAACAAATCTTTCAATTGTTCTTTCAACTCTTTCAATTTAGTGGGGGCCATCCTATAAGGTGGAATTGAGATATGTTAGGTCAATCTCCCTATCAGGAGGGACTCTGGAAAGATCCTTAGGAAACAATTCAGGAAACACATTCATAATCGAGACTGACTCAAAGAGTAGGAGACTCAACATCATAAGATTTCACTCACACGAGATACAACCTTTAGTAATCATATTTCTGGTTCTAAGATATGAGATAAACTTTCATTTAGGTGTTGTGGAATCACCCTTCTACTCTAGAACTGGTTCATTCAGAAATTAGAACTTACTTATTCGGGCCCTACAATCAATCGAGGCATAAAAGGCGTGGAGCCAATCAATGCCAAGGATCACATTAAAGTCCATCAAATCTAACTCAATCAAGTCAATGATAGCATCCCTATGATCGATAGACACTACACAAGATCTATAGACTCTCTCAGCTCAAAACTCACCCACTGGAGTAGAAACATCAAAGGGTTCAAAAAGACTCTCAAGGGTTCTATCAAATCTACTAGCCACGTAAGGAGTTACAAAAGATAATATGGAACCAGCATCCATCAAAACATAACAATCAATAAAAAAACATGAATCATACCCGTCATAACATCCGGGGAGTTCTCCTGATCATGCTGACTACCTATGGCATACAAACATTTTGCGGCTCCACTTGCACCTAATATAGTATCTCTCTGATTTGCATTGGTTGGCAGGGCTAGTGCAGAAGATTGATCCCAAGCATCCCATATTGGACTCTCTCTCTGATAGGGACTTGCTTGGCCACACTTGTAGCATACATCACTCCCCTCGCAGTATTTACCCATGTGTATTTTTCCACATGTGCCACAAAGTTATTTACCTCGTGAACCTTAAGCCATACTAGCTTATGAATGCAATCCACCAGCTCCAACATTCTGGGGCCTCTGATCATTTTTGACTCTAGGCGCAGGTGCAATAGCAGATGATGTCACTGGAAATCGGTTATAATTGCCTTTCTTTCCAACCTCATGCCTGAATGTTTTAGTTTCTTGCTTGTGATCTCCTTTCTATCATGTTTCCTATCCTTGTCAGCTTGTTGCACAAAGGTCATCAGTCTCCTAATGTCCATATCATTCATAAACATTGCTCCTCTCCTATCTCCCTCTGGTCCTTTATTCAGTGCATCCACATACATTTCCCTTCTCCACCTCATATCGGTGACCATGTCCTGAGCATGTCAAGATAGTTATGTAAACTTTAGCCCATACTCATGAAAAGTCATAGAGCCCTACTTCAAGTTCAAGAACTCTCTTACATATCCTCTCTTCAATCTCTTGGGTAGAAGCACCCAATGAAAGCTTCCTCGAACATTGCCCAACTCAGCACAGGGGCATCCTTTCCTCTACCCTTCTCCAGTTGGTGGAACCAAAGTATGGTCACATCCTTGAGTTGGTAAGTAGCCAGTTCAACTCTGTCAGTATCAATCACATGCATCACTTGGAACCCTTTTTGAAGCTCCGCCATATAGTTCTCATGATCCTCAGTGAATACAGACCCTGTGAACTCAGGCGGATTCATCCTTATGAATTCTTGGACTTTGGATGTGTCATGTGCATCCTGTCTACCCACTCCTTGTCTCGCAGCAGGTGTTATGATATCCCACACTAAAGTCTGAATAGCCTGGCATAGCTCAGTATTGTATACCTCATTTTGTGGGGGCTGCAGAATAGGGACAACGGGTTCCACAGGCTCCTTATGTCTTTGAGGCTTAGGTGGGTTAACATTCTGTCTGGCGGGATATCCTCTATCTTTGACGGCTCTTCTGGGAAGGAAAGATCACAGGCCTGCAACACGCAAAGCATGAATTAGAAGAGGACTTTCATAAAGCAAAACTCCATCAGACGATTAAGACTTGAAAGTAGTGAAATAATTCCTAAATGTCCTATAGCCACCAAATTATGGATGTTGAGGTCTTCAGACCAAATATAAGGACTCTAGTAGACACGACTTCATAGAATCCCAAGGATACTTGAACTTGTGCTCTGATACCAAGTTTGTCATGCTCTAGGAGGGTTGCTGAAGATTCACCTCTTTTCCTAAATGCACAAGATTCACCTCTTTTCGAAGTAAAAGTTATCATCAAAGTAATAAACTTAACCAAAGTTAAGGTCGAATCCTACAGGGAATGCAGGAATCTTGTAACTTGGTTAACCAATAATCAATTCAAACATCAACTACTCAATTAATTAAAAAGGCAGGGGGAAGGTTTGCAATGGTTGGTAGAAAATTAAACTAAACTAGCAACAAGGAGAGACAATCAAAATTGAGAGCAACTTGGGTAATTGTGTTCCTCATGATTTACTAACATAATCTCCCCGGATAACACAACTCTCAATTAGGACATTGCATGCGAGACAGTAACTTAGGTTCTTCTAGCCCATTTCTGAAAGTGAAGGTTGAATGTTACTATGGAATTGGCTGGTCTCCATAGTGTGCCAAACTAACCATTACCCATTGTCCCAATCAACCTCTACTTGACCGAGTTTGGTTGATTAGATGAAACCACATCATCGAATTTCGTTAACCATTCCCCTTTCTATTCATAACTCATAGGATCGAGATCATAACACTAGGAGGGATCTAATGATGGCTACCATTAGAAAACATGCAAAATAAAGAGAAAATGATTAATCATGCAAATAGCCAACTCAAGAATTGAAAATAATCCGGGTTTCCTAAGTTAGATTCTCGTGGTTCCCACAACCCCACATTGTGGATTTAGCTACTCATAGTTTGGGCAAATGAATAAACAATGAATATGGATGACATAGTTAAGCGCTTACATAGAGATTGAAGAACAATAAAACCTACTTTTTATTTAGAATCACAAGCTTGAAAGATGTAATGAATCCACAAGTGAATCTAATCTCCAAAATTTAGTCTCCAAAGAAAAATCCTAAGAAAAACACTATAAAATTTTGTCCTCTCTCTAATATGTGTAAAACCTCTTTTGCTAAAACCCTAAAATATACTATATATAGTATTTACAAACTACTCCCTAAATTAATTATAATAATTGGACGGCACCTGATACGAGTCGCAGTTACGACTCGTAACTCGGGTTACGAGCCAAAATCGGGCTTTCATGGTCAGCCTCTTCAATCTTTTACTTTGCTAATACGGAACACCATTATGTGTCATAGTTTGTTCTATGACTCGTATTAACCTCTCATTGTCTTTAGCTGTATTTCTTAGTCCAAGTTCAATCAACACTGAAAAAATCACTATGGGACATCCCTTTATGACTCATAAGAGGTAGTACGGATCGTAATTGGGCCTCGTGTGGCTGACGTTTAAATTACCAGATCTTACACTTTAAGCACTGGAAATTCCTAGGGGACCACCTCTACGACTCTTATACTGAGCTACGACTCATAGAGGGTCTCGTATATCCCAAAAAAATTAGCAAAACTTGCAACTTTCCCCAAAATTGTGTCAACATGTTTTTCCTTCAAAAACACAAATAAAAGCACATAAAACTATAAATGTCACATTGAGAACACACAAAATCCTAGGTTTTAGACATCAAATAAGTTGTATTTTGACAGAATATCAACACCCTCAACTTAGCATTGTTCCTTGTCCTCAAGCGATGACTCAATCTATCTGGATAATAAAGTAACATGTAGCAATCAATCCAATGGCATATACCATACTCAAATCCAACTGAGGTACCTATATCCACTTATTCAAAACAAGATCATATAACTATTTAGCAAACCAAACCATATTGGTGCATTTGACAATACAACTATGACAAACAAAGGAATATCAACAATCCACAATCATTGAACAAGTAAAATGTTGACAATGCAATGCAAATTCCCTCACAAGAAAGAAGTCCCTTTTTAAACACTCAATGAAGGTTTTAGAATTTAATCATGGGACTATGCAAGCATACTCACTCTCACAAATGACATTCATGCATGATGGCCAATACCATAGGCTTGCACATGTGCTCATGACCCGAACTTTTGACTAATTAGGCTAGGATCACTTTAGGATATTATAAGCGTATAATGTAGGCTCATGGGGCTTTGGTATAGAATTTTGGACCATTACTGACAAAAGGCCAAGCTTGATCCACGCGTATTGACATTTTCACCTTGACACTCAATCATTTCACCCTTATTCTCACTTTCTTCTTCATATTCAAGCTTCTCTAGGTGTTTTCTTCTCATTTTCATCTTTTGCCTCTTTTGCACACATCATTTTTCTTGTTCAACTAAATCGAAGACATTATTTTCTTTTTATTTCACACAGTAGATCATTCTCCTCTTTTTCTTTCTATTCCCAACTCACCACCTCATTTTTGCTATTTTACCCCTATACTGGCCACCCTCAATTTAGGCTTTTAGGCATATCGAAGAGCACAATATTTATTCCACAAACCAGGGTCACTCTTGGTAGCTAAGTTCAACTTAGGGATTTTGCCTATATCAAGGTTCACATTGCTCAAGGATACACCAAGGCAAATCTTAAGGTAGTTCACTAAACAACGCTGGTCTAATAAGGTGTTAAGAATGAAATGGTACATGTAAGGCTCAAATATTGGGAATAAGGGATGAATTTCCCATTTGGACAGTTATTTTAGGTCAAAGTGGGCTAATTTCAGAGAACAAGGGCCTAATGTCCCTTCCTAGTCCATATAATCTCCAGTCCAACTTAGAGTAATAGGAAAAGTTCTAAATTAGCAAAAAATGCAAGAACATAACAAAATCAGCTCACACACACATGGCATTTCATATTATAGCCAACAAAGACTCACAGATCATGCTTCATATATCAAATTGTCCTTACTTAATCAGAAAAAATATTGCCAAATCATTCAAAAATGCATGGGTGCAGTATAACAACTACTTAAAAATTTTGATGGGTACAAATTTTTTAAAATATTTCATAAAATATCAAAAATAAGATACATGCCATAAGTTCATCTACTATATACTAAAAATATCATCTAAGACAACCTAAAAATGCCAATTCAACAAAAAACAAATATCCATGAGGAAACAGAACACAGGATAAAAACACTCAAAATCAAAATTTGGGGTAGTTATGGACTAAAAGATAGTCAGACTTCAACCTAGTCCATAGCTACCCACACCCTATCGAAAAATTTATATGTTGTCCTCAATGTATAATATCTGAATCAAAATAAATACAAGGGGTTAAAAAACAAACATATCTTGGTGCCTAAGCACTAGAATAGGGTTGCCTCTGATAATATCCTTCTCACTGAGTAGTCTTTCCAACAACCACACTCGATGAGATAATACCCATCAATCTATCCTTCTCCTAGTCTTGTCTCTAGTCTTCTGCTTCTCTCGACATCCTCAAGACTCCCACGATCTCATCCTCTACCTCTTCCTCATCAACCTCAGAGGTTTTCTGACACACACACCTCTCCTTAGTGTCATCATCCTTAATAAGAGGTCTCTTTCCCATGGGAAGGTTGTGCGTGATCCTCTGAAGCAAAAAGATCAAATAGCGGCTCTGAAGATTCATCCTCGAAGTTGTAACTAGAGCTTCTAATGAAGAAGTCAAGTCATCCATAGGCTTTTATATCTTCTCATAAATGGCTAACAAGTCTGATGGCCGGGCCTCGGCTAGTCTCTTCTGTACCCGGCCCTTAAAGGCATCAATGCTAGCATGCACCAACAATACACTCCTTGATTGTTGAAATGGTGAATGCCTTGCATCGAGCCTCTGCGTTTGCAACTGTCTTTTGGACCCATGGCCTAAGCTGCTGCATGAGCTGAAATAACTGAGCCTCAGCCCGTGATAGCCTCTGGGCCATGGCCTGAAAAGTTGTAGCTGACATGTAAACCATGCTCGGTGTGGAAACCTGTGATGTAGAAGCATCTGGTGCAGGAGCAGCTAAAGTGGAACCCCACTCAATATCAATTGCCTCTGCATGCAGGGGTCTCTTATCAATCATAGCAGCTAGTGTGGTAGTGTGGGCAGCCGCCGAACCCTCTTGTGGCTCCAGAGTAAATGTATCAGTCATAGGAGGAGGTTGTGTCTTCTGAAGTTCCATGGGGTTCTCATCAGCCTCAATCAGGCTGGGATCGAGAGTGTGTAGGTCCTCTACCATCTTGTTCACCCATACCACCATCGTCATTACCTGGCACTTTCCTACGCCTTATGTAAATGTGAGGCTCAAAGTGGTGTGAACAAAATGTTGAAGCTTCCTGAACTATAAGTGCATTGCATATAGATCCTTCAATGTTTGCCTTATTTCTCACATTAAGTTTATATTTTTGGAGAATTCTGAAAATAGCACAAAAGCTCAAGGCGTTAGTCACTCATAATGATGACAATGAAGTACTTAAATAGCCAGTATTATTTTTGGTGATTAGGAACAGATAAAAGGAATGGCATATTGAGAATATTGTGCAATGAAATAGGTGATTTAATATTTAAGTACTTAGGAGTTCCTTTTCTACCCCAAGGATGATAGTATTGCGACGCAAATCCTTATAGATAAACCTACAGCAAGATCACTTTTAGATGACAAGAGAATTAGCATATGTAAGTAAGATTCAACTAATTAGAGAAATGCTATGTGGTGTCCAAGTAGATGGGTCACAATTGTTTTTACTAGTACAAGAGATCATTAAACTCATCAAAGCTTCTCCTAGGAACTATTTGAGTATAGATCAGACCAACATTACTAAAAGCAGACTTGTAGCCTGGGACAAGGTGACTCTGCCTAGAGGTGCAGGAGGTTTGAATATTAACTTAAAGGCCTGGAATCAAGTTGCAGTCTACAAATGATTGTGGCTATTGAGTCAAAACAAGAAAAAACAATGGTTCAATTAGCTCCAAAGACTAGCTGACATGAAAGTGACTAATATGATTCTTGAATGATAAGAAAGATGTATCATATGTGCAAGTTTTCACAGACTATCATTTACAATACACAAGCACATCATAAGGGACAACTTTAAGAGGTATTACAGAAGACATTTTTTTTTAAAAGTCTTGTATGTCATAATACTTCATGTTGTGAAGACTGACCTATGAATCTTTTGAAGAAGTAAAAGGAGGTAATTCGAGTTTTTCAGTTATCTTTAATTAGAGTTATTACTTTTCGATTAGAGACACTGATTAGAATTGGCATAACGATTGTAAGATTGTTCAGGCATTGTGTGAGAAGAAAAGGTTGTCGGTTAGTTCCTGCCTAAACTTTGTATTGTCACTAATTAATAAAATAAGTTTGATTGCTAAAAAGTAAAGTACTTAAGTATACAAATGAGATCTTGCCTCTCAAATTGAATGAGATTGGTGCTCCAGTATGACAAATCCCAAAATATTCTTCTTTTTTTCGAACCAGAAAACTTACTAATGCAAAAATTAATAATATCAGCACCAAGTTCTATTATCTTTTTAAGTCCTAATTCTTCTATCTCCTTTAAAACAAATTCAGCTGACCGTAATGGAGGAGGTTATATAGTTACTATTCTGTTCTTTCTAAATGAGCTCTTACCTTTTCTGTATGGATGATTGAGTGGTAGGAACATACAGTGACTGTCAAATCAGGACTGCTTACCACCTTTTGTCAAAGTAAAAGCATCAGAATTCTCCACACAACATGGACATGCTAGCTTACCTATCGTACTCCATCCAGAAAACATTGAATATGCAGGGAAGTCACTAATCGTCCATATCAAAACAGCTTGCATTTTAAAAGTTTGCTTCTCAGAGATATCAAATGTGTCAACACATATATTCCACAGATTCTTTAATTCTGCAATCAAAGGCTGCAAGAAAACATATATCTACTGCTTAGGATTCTTTGGCCCAGGAACAATAACTGACAAAAATAAATAGGGGTCTTTCATACACATCCAAGGAGGCAAGTTGTATGGTGTCACAATAATTGGCCATAATGAATATTGTTTTCCCATTTTCCCAAATGGTTTAAATCTATCTGTGCATACGCCCAATCTAACATTACGACTTTCCTCTGAGAAAGATGGATGCATCTTATCAAAGTGCTTCCATGCCAGTGTATCTGAATAGTGATGCATTATACCTTCCTCAACTTCATGCTCAGCATGCCATTGCATGTGAGAAAAAGTTGCTTCCGAAGCATACAATCGTTGCAGCCGTGGAGCAATAGGAAAGTAGTATATCTTTTTGATTGGTACAAATTTTTTTTTAAAACAAATCTTTGACCAGTAGACTTGTATCAAGGATGACTACAAAACATGCAATTTACAAGTTCACTATCCTAGCCCCAGTAAATCATGCAGGCGCTGACACAAGTAGGAATTTTTTCAACTGGCATATCTATTCCCCTCATTAACCTTTTAGTTTCATAAAAATTCTTTGGCATTACATTTCCAGGTGGAATCATCTCATTCACATATTGGCAAATGTCATCAAAACATCTTTCAGAGAGATGCTGTTCATTCTTGAAGTGTGAGAGACGCGCAGTAGCTGATAATTTTGAATGTGTTTCACAACCGGGCCATACTTCTTGATTTGCAGATTCAACCATCTCATAAAAATTTTGTGCATCAGGATTTGGTGATTCTTCCATATCATTTGAAACAAATGCGGGACCAGCAACATTATGAACCATTCTATGATCTAACGTAGTTGGTCCAGGATCATCAAATGCACTAGCATTCACTGGTAGGTTATTCAAAGTATGATCCCAGTTGATATCCTTTCATCTTGATCCATATTTCTCGCATCATCATTTTCTCCATGCAGGTACCATACATGATACCCCAGTACAAAACTGTTGCTTAATAAATGCCCATGGACAGTATGAACATTTTCAAAGCTTCTATTCTAACATATCTTTAGATTACATGGGCGCCTTAGTTTCTCACCATCCCTCCTTTCAGGATTACTTATAGCAAATTCGATAAATTGTTGTACACCTTCATAAATTTAGAATCATACAAACCTTTGGTTAATCTTTTATACATCCATTGGCGATTTGAAGTCATTTTACATATAAGCCTTCTTTTCTGAAAATGTGAGAAAGATAACAGTGAAACAAAAAAACATAGAGAATTAAAAAAAAAATTTACAGTATAACAGAAAATGGAACAGAGATGAATGTTATCTTTTGAGATTTGGACTGAAACTCTTTATATTTTACAACAGGAACGAGAGATGTATATATAAACAACATTTTTTTTGTAATTTTAAATTTTTTCACTAGCAATAATTAAGACAAAAGAAATGCAGAAAAGAGGTTTGACGTTCTTCTACTAAAAAGTGTTTATTTTCGAAAACACGCAACTGAAAAGAAAATACACACATGAAAAAACAAAATTACACAACAGGAAGCTCAAGTGGACCAAAGAGAACTCTTCAACCAATTTCAAAGTTATCTTAGGGAAATCTCCTTATATCAAGGCGATTCAAAACAAAAGTACATATTCGATCTTATTTAATCTATAACCCTTCAAGCACATACTATATAAATACTATACAACTAAGCAAATAAAGCATATCAAAAGACTTATGATTAATCAAATCAAACAAAAAGAAAATAATAAACTTGATAAAGAATACATACTGTTTAACCAAAAGGATTGTGGAACTGGGAATCTAAGCGTGGTAGATGAATTGCAGGTGATTGTATTTGGGAATTTTTTTTACATGAACTGTGAATGTGGACAACAACTGGAGAAAAAACTGAATTCTGACGCTAGTATAACTCTATATTTTAGGGAGGTGGAGTAGTTTAGTGGCAAATTTTTTTCCTTCTGTGTGGATATTTTTGTATGGACAAATTTTATATACAAATTTGTCCCTGTTTTTGGTTTGCAAAAAGAAATTAGATTCTTATATCATTTTGTTGCACTATAAAATAAAAATTGAGTCCTAAAACGATTAAAGCTAATTTTTTTAAAAAAATAGGTATTTCATAAAATCACTATTAATTAAAATTATAAAAAAAGTGCAAGAATTTGAACAAATATAGTGTCTACCCAACAAGTTCACCAGCACAAATCAAGCAACACATGCAATGATTTGAACAAAAAGAGGATGAAAGGGTAACAAGACATACACTCGACAAACCATTACATGGATCATTTTAAACAGAAATTGATGCATCCATCTGATAGAATTTGAGTTGCAAATTTAGGGGATTAATTTGTCCAAACATCTGCAGCAAGAATCGAAGGAACCTTAGACATGCAGACTTGGAGAGTAACAGCTAAAAAAGGTCCAAGGAGGAAAAAAATAGAGCAATAATGGAGAAGTTATTAGATCCAGACAAATTACAAGGAGTACATCGAGAAATAAGTGTAATATTGCAACAAGAAGCAGTAATTGGAGCATCAACGGCCAAGCTCCAGGTTGCTTCAGGGATTTGTATATGTCTAGAGCTTATGTGTTTTTGTTGCACAGTTCATTGAGGCGGGGCTTGTCCCGACCCTTATCAGATGTTTTTTTCTTTATCTAGAGGCTTTGTAGACTATGTAAAGTAAAATGTGGTCACGTCTCATACTTTAAATACCGTGGCCCCAACGGCCTAGTCATATGCATTTCCTTTTAGCTTGTTGCACTATTTATCTTCTTAAAGGCATGTCAAACGCGGAACCCTTTATAGTTTGTATAGAAAGCATATAGTTACAAGTTGGTTCTCCCGAGCCTTATCGGTAACGGGTTCCAGTCCACCCTAACGGGACTTTGGGGCATGACAGAAGTGGTATTGGAGCGGGTCGTCCTAGGGATTCTACAAAGCCGTGTCTATGTAGAATATTGTTTATCGATGTGTTTTGCACCACATTTATAAGCAGGAGGCTACGTGGAATTTAGGAGTTGTTACTTTCTTTCCATTCTTTAGATCATGCCATAAAGTCAAGTGTAATAGGTGCATTATGTCTAATTCTAAATTGTTTTGTATAGCAAGTATGCTAGAAACAAGGCAGAATAAAGGTAAAGGGAAGGGAATAGAAGTGGTGGTTGGTATACCCAGCCAGGTGAGACAACGAGACGAGGTTCAAGAGGAGTCTTTGTCAAAGACATCTCCAACTCCTCCAGTTCCTGATGAACCAGAGAGTAGTGAAATTCCCCCAGGTCCACCTATTGATGCTACCATGCATGATGTGAGAAATATAGTCCAATTGTTGAACCGTATAGTTGCTGGTCAAGGGCAAAGGCAGGAAGGTCCAGTTATGGGTATAGGTGGTACAAATAGGGCAGCTAGTACCAGGATACGTGATTTTATTAATTTCGACCCTCCAACCTTCATTGGGGCAGATCCTAATGAAGACCCCCAGGACTTTATTGATCAGATTCAGCGTACTTTAGATGTTATGCACGTGAGTGGTACAAAAGCAGTCGAGTTAGCGACATATAGGGTGAAGGGTGTGGCTATATTGTGGTATGAAGCTTGGAAACAATCTAAGGGTATAAGTGTACCTCCAACCACCTAGAAAGAATTCAAAGAGGCATTTCTTGATCATTATTTTTCACTAGAGATCCGAGAGGCTCGTGATCAGTTCCTGAACCTCCATCAGGGGAATGTGAGTGTGAGGGAGTATAGTATCCAATTTAATTCCCTGGCGAGATATGCTCCTAATGTAGTTTATACAATAGCAGATAGAGTCCATCTATATGTAGATAGGTTGGATACATATCTAGTCAGAGACTGTACCATTGCTTCCTTGAACAAAGATATGGACACAGCAAGAATGTAGGCGTTTTCACAGAAACTGGAGGATCAGAGGCAGAGGAGAAGGACACAAGAATTAGAAAGGGCGCAACCCAACAGGGCCAGGTCTACAGGGTAGTTTACACCACCCCAAAGTGATCTCAGGCCTTGGTTTTCTAATAGACCGCCTAGGACATCATCCTCCTACACTCCAGCCAGTGCTCCACAATAGCTTCAGGGGTCTCGAAGTAATCAGTTGGTTCAACGAGATAAAGGGCAAGGTGCCCGAATAATGGATTATTCGGCAAGCCAACAATTGATTCCTAGGTAGCTTTGTAAACAGCGTGGAAGGAGTCATCTGGGTATATGTCATGTTGGGACAGATGTTTTCTATTTGTGTGTTATGCCAGGGCACATGATAAGGGATTTCCTAAGAAGACGTATGGGTGGTATGGCACAACCTACTAGGTCAGCTGTTGCATCATTATCATCAGTTCCTCCAGCAGGTAGGGGCCAGCAAGCACCTATCGGTCGTGATAGAGGTGTTAGAGGGACAGCAAGCTCTAGCTGGGTCCAGAATCGTACTTATGCACTGGGGAGTCGACAGAATTTGGAAGCTTCACCTGATGTGGTCACAGGTACATTGTCCATCTTTTCACATAAGGTATATGCATTAATTGACTCTGGTTCAACACTATCACACATCACTCCACTAGTTGCTGGAAAGCATAAGAGAATACCTAAATTATTGAACAAATCATTTGAAGTGTCTACACCAACCGGTGAATCTATTATGGCTAGAAGAGTTTATTATTACTGTGTAGTAACTGTTTGTGACCGTGAAACTTTTGCTGACCTTATTAAGTTAGAAATGGTGGAATTTGATGTTATAATAGGTATGGATTGGTTAGCTTCTTATTATGCCACTGTGGATTGCCGAACTAAGAGAATGTATTTCCACTTTCCCAATGAGGCAGTTCTTGAATGGAAAGGCAATGTTGGGGCATCAAAGGAGAAGTTTATCCCTTACATTAAGGTCAGAAAGATGATATCCAAGGGGTATATATGTCATATAGTTAGAGTAAGGGATATGGAGACAGAATCACTAACTCTTCAGTTAGTTCTAGTAGTGAATGAATTTATTGATGTGTTCCCTAAAGAACTCCCAGGCTTATCTCCTGAATGAGAAATAGATTTTGGTATTGACTTACTTCTAGGCACTCAATCTATTTCTATCCCTCCATATAGAATAAGAAGTTAAAAGATTTACTGGATAAGAGTTTTATAAGACCTAGTGTGTCCCCCTGGGGTGCACCAATGTTATTTGTACTCAAAAAGGATGGCACCTTGAGAATG
>JAABOM020000092.1:11527158-11545570 GCA_011800125.2 Solanum clarkiae
GGGTAAAAATTGGGTGTCAACAAATTGATTCTCGATTTTCAAATAATTTTTAATTTTATTTTTTAAAGTCGATCAAATTTCGGCATAACAATCATCTTCTTCTTTTTCTAAGGTCGAGGATAAAAGGGTTTTCTGGTGAAAAGAAAAATACCAAAAAAAAATAATAATCTAAAGTCCTTAAAATACTTGTCCACACAAGTCACTGGTAGAAAATTAATCAGGAAGTAGTAGAAAGTCGGAGTGCTGGACTCGCATGTGGATTATGACAGCGTTGAAGAAGCAATTGTGGAAAGCTTCAACAGGTAAGTGATTCTACTAGAAATCAATAAATATGTGATATAAGTGATGTTGCATTATGATTATGTAAGAGTTTTGATCCTGTATGTGGCTTCCGTTGCCCAATTTCCAACACATATGCCATATGATTAGAACTAGTCATGAGAATCCATGTCGGTGTGGGTTCAATTATGTTATTTTTTTATCTCGATAAATATGATATTGATAATCTTTTATATATATATTTTAAAATTTTCAATTGTTAATTATTGTGACTTATACCATATTTTGTGTTTTTTTAAATAATATATGTTACTTATTCTATTTCAATTTATGTTGCACATATACACTTTTTAGAGTCAGTTAAAATTTTATTTATTTTAAAAATATTTTAAATTATTAATTGCTGAAACAGCTGAAAAATAATTTATTAGAGATAATATTATAATATTAAGCAACTTAAACAGACGCGTCAACCATCCACTTCTTTTAAGAAAAGAATAATTTATTAGTGACAGTATTATAAATTTATAGTTAAAGTAGCTGAAGAAATAGTTAATAGCAATGCCATACTAAAATTGGGCAGATGAAGCAGAGACGTCAATGAGTAGCTAGTTGCCTTTAAGTAAAAATAATTTATTAAAGGTAATATTATAAATTTATAGTTAAAATAGCTGAAAAAATATTTAATAAAAATATCATAATAAAATTAAACGGTAATAAAAACCCATAAAGTATAATACAACTTTTAAGAAAATCAATAGCACCACAAAAGTACACTCCTTTGTTTTTTTTCTTCAAAAATTAAAGATAGTAAATTACGATATCAAAAAATCAAACTCTCATTAATAAAATTAAAATTGAAATAACTAACTAATTGAACTACTAAAATTTTTCTAAAACTCATTACTTTCTAATAGTTAAAAAAAATATTCATAAGTCATCTTTGTTTACCCAACTGTGCCACTTTTTTTTTTTTAAAAAAATATAAGTTAAATAGTCATCCACCAAATAAGTAACTAGCAAGGTATAAATAGTCAATTAGCCAAAAATAATAGGTAGTTATATAATTATGTGTATCTAACTAATATTCATTTATTTCAATTTATTTATCTAATTTTAATTTGACATGAAATTCAAAAGAGTAAAAGAAAACTTTTAAATCATATGATCATAAACTAAAGATCTATAGTATGTATCAAAATATCAGTTCATTAATTTTGTGACATTAAATATACCACGTGAAAAATTGAGCTTTATAAAAAAGAGTAATATTCTTATATCAAAGAACAAAAAAAGAAAATAAAACAAACTAAATCGGATTGTTATCGAAAATTTATGCGATATATTTTATTTTTCGAGATTCTAATTTTAATAAATATTTTTGCAATTATATTTACATAAAAATAATTATAATTTATAGTAACATTTTTGGCATTTAGTCTCACAAATAAGAATAAAAATCTGCATAAATCTTGGAGAGACTGTTTCGAAAAATGAAAAATCAATGTTAGAAAAAGCAGCCCCCCCAAAAAGATACCCACGTTTGTCTTCGAGCCAAGTATAAATAGTGTCCCCGCTTGTGTTGCATTTGCATATCACACACTTTGCTCTGCTCTACCTACCCAAATTTAATCACACAGGTATTTCTGCGCGCTCTGTTACATGCAACTTTAATCTTTTCTTTCAACTTTGTTTATTTGTTCATGAGATCTGCCACTATTATTTTTTCCATGGATCATTAGAGCATTTTTTGGATCTAATATTTCATGATTTTTGAATTTTTATGAATTTGTGTTCACTTTCATTTTCCTTTGAAGAAAGAAGAATGGTTTCGGACAACTTTTAGATTTCTTTCCCCAGCTTGTTTTAGCTCATGATCCATTTGATGACAAGGAGAAGATAATAAACAGTATTTAACCTATACAATGATAAAAGGTACAAATCTTTGAAAATAAAAAGGAAAATCAATTTAGTAGTCACTTGTCTATGTTTCATTCTGAAAATTGAAAAAGAAAATAGTTTTTGTTTTCAAAGCCAAAAATGAAATTTGAAAGTTGGTTGTGTTTGACCATGAATATTAATCGGAGTTGTTTTTCAATTTTTCTGAGTTATATGGAATGAAAACAGCTCTTTGATGTTTTTCATACTTCTCAAAATTCAAGTTGAATTCTAGAATTTTATGGCCAAACATGTTTGGATCTGTAATTCAAGTCTGGAAAAAAGTAAAAAAAGATCCATGGAAAAATGCCATGGTCAGCAATCTTTACTATAATAATATATTTAGTGTAATCGCACAAGTGCGGCTTGGGGAGAGTGGTGTATACACATCCTTACCCTTAAAAATTAGATTACAATGATAGTGGCTGATATGAGGTTACTGAGGCTAGAACATATTGGAATTTAATACCCTTAAAAATTAGCTAATCCTGAGGCCTACGCCTAGTTATTCCCATTTGTTGAAGACGACTCATGCTTATCCTATGATTTGATAGCATTAAGTAGTAGTAAATTTAGGTCAAGTGTTTCTTATATCTTAAGAATTCTGATTTGTTTTGTGTGAAACAGACTACCATTCACATATATCACTCACGATGGCTCCAGCAACTGCAGAATCAATCAAGCCTAGAGGTAACACGGTTTTTCTTTTTGCTCATTGCTTAGACATGTATAGCTCATTTCTTTGATCTCTCAGCAGAAAACTATTTTACTTTCAGTATGAGCCACTTCTCCTGTCGATTTGTTTACCGTGTTAGGAGAAGCTTGCATGATAAGAAATAGGTCTTCACTTCAGTCCTGGAGTGAAGCACATGTAGATTGGGGAGTACTTTGTTTAGTTTTTGTTGGGTGAGCTTTTCTTTAGAATGAAAAGTCATTGTTGGCTGTAACTTTAGTTTGATATTTATGTTTGAACTTCTGCATCATGAACATCATTAAATCTGTGTATACTTTTGTATCATAAATGTGAAAATGCATTCGTAGTTGAGACCTTTAGAGCGGCAATGTCCGTTTGATGTTTGTTATCTTTGAGTGTCAAAATTTGGCAAGTACATCTTCTTCTTTTTTTTCCAAACCTGGACTATGACATTTCTACTGGAGTTCCAATACCTAGAAGCAGTTTCTTTTTCATCAAGTGTTTCATTATCCCTTTTCCGATAAACTGGACACCAAAAGTTGTAGTATACCCAGGTTTATTTACTTTTTGCTTTCTTTTTCAGGACCACAAGGTTCCTTAGATTCTAGTTTTTCATATTTTATGCTTTTGTTGAACAGATGTTTGTATTGTTGGTGTTGCCCGTACCCCGATGGGTGGGTTCCTTGGCTCGCTTTCATCAGTTTCAGCGACTAAACTTGGATCAATCGCCATTGCTAGTAGGACTCCAAACAAATTTGACATAATTTGTTTATTCTAAAGAATCGTTGTCAAATGTCACATATTGATCTCTCTTTTTATGCAACATTAGGTGCTATCAAGAGAGCAAATGTTGACCCATCACTTGTAGAAGAAGTTTTCTTCGGTAATGTCCTCAGTGCAAATTTGGGGCAGGCTCCAGCTAGACAAGCAGCATTGGGTGCAGAAATACCCAATACAGTGATTTGTACCACCGTCAACAAAGTTTGTGCATCTGGAATGAAAGGTGGTGCACTGTCTAGTTGCAATAAATATATCATTTCCTCGACAACCTTATAACCCTTTATATTTCTCTGCAGCAACTATACTTGCTGCACAAAGTATACAGTTGGGCATCAATGATGTTGTTGTGGCTGGTGGAATGGAAAACATGTCTAATGTCCCCAAGTACATTGCAGAAGCGAGGTTTGTTTTCTTCAAAAGTTTAGCTAGCACCACTCAGACTTTGGATTTCCACCTTCCTTCCCCTCAGCTAAAAAGAGTAAGTGAGGAAAGAATTTACTGAACTCACAACTATAAGGAGAATAAATTTTCTAGTTGCTTTTCCACATACCTATTCGGGGATGAACTATTGTGATGTCTACAATGCCCATTTTCTATTTGTTTGATCTTAACATGAACATGTCATGTTCTTAAGAGTAGCTTAATGAACACTCAAACAGCGAGCCTGTGTTGCTGTTTTAATTTTCTTTTCTCTTTCACTTCTAATCTTCCATGTCTTCACTTAGGTCATTTTCAAGATCTTCTCTTTATCCACCATGCTCATTTTGAACCTTCCCCCTTCCCTCAGGCTCTTATATTGTATATGCTTCGTTCCATGTGGTAGACTTGCTGCTGCCCACTTCTATTTCTTGTTTTTTATTTTTATTTTTTTAAAAAACTATTTTTGATTAACATTGTTTCATCAATTCTTTAATGCCCTAAACTTGCATCCTTGCAGGAAGGGATCTCGTCTGGGTCATGATAGTCTTGTTGATGGAATGCTTAAAGATGGTTTGACAGATGTCTATAATGATTGTGGTATGGGAGTTTGTGCAGAAATATGTGCTGAGAATCACAAAATCACAAGAGAGGATCAGGTTTGTCTTCACATTTCTTTTATGTGAATATTATAGCTTCACTAACCAGTACTTGACTTTGATGTAAACTGGTATACCAAAATGTGTTGTCATATCTTCCCTGGTACTTTCTATTACTTGTTGATCCTACCATTTAAAGATGTTTTTGTGACCAAAGATTCACGTGATGCATTGCACCTCACCCCCACCCCCCACCTCTCTGTCTATTTCGTAAAGTTGGACAATTCCGACTTAATGTTCTTTTGCCACTCCTTTATCAGACTATTCATTTGTGGAAACACTATCATTCTCTCATCTCTATGTTCCATCCATTTGTTTTCACGTGTTTGCATGTCCGAATAAATATGTTGAGAAGTCTTTTTAAAATCTAAAAGCGAGTTAACTAGTTAAGTGCTTATACTGGCCAATCTTTTCGTTTTCCAAAAAAAAAAAAAGAAAAGAATGGAGTTAAGTGCTTATGCCTGAACAATATTTTTGCAGGATAACTTTGCAATTCAAAGTTTTGAACGCGGCATTGCT
This sequence comes from Solanum clarkiae, assembly GCA_011800125.2. Lineage (NCBI taxonomy): Eukaryota > Viridiplantae > Streptophyta > Magnoliopsida > Solanales > Solanaceae > Solanum > Solanum clarkiae. The sequence continues at coordinate 11,532,445 of JAABOM020000092.1, forward strand.
GCACAGGAAGCTGGTGCTTTCACATGGGAGATTGTGCCGGTAACACAACTAAATCTTTGATGCTAGATACAGCTCATAGTTAAAGTAAAAACGTTCTTTGCAGTTTGTTTTCTCACCTTTTAAATGACTCTCGGGGAAATTTCAGGTTGAGGTGCCCGGTGGAAGAGGAAAGCCATCCACCATTGTTGATAAGGATGAAGGTCTAGGAAAGGTGAATATATATACTGCAAGCAGGACTAAAATGCCATAGATGTCTTAGTCCTTTGCATCTTCCCTTGAGGCAGTTCAATTAATTTACTAACAGAAAAACCTAATCCTGTATGATGAGAGAACGGGAATGCAACGCAAAGAGTTAGTTCCTGGAAATTGAATGCTAAATTTTATATCAATACAAGCATCATCTTTTTCACCTGAAGAAGAGAATGAATTTTCTTGTGAGTGCAGTATGCCAGTATCTGCCTTTCAAATACCCGAAGATCAAAACGAATTTGTTTTCTTGTATATCGGCTATAGAACTCCAAAGCTATCAGCTTTACATTTCTCATATAGTTTGTTCTGTCTTGCCAGTTTGATGGTGCAAAATTGAGGAAACTCCGACCAAGTTTCAAGGAAAAAGATGGTACTGTGACTGCTGGTAACGCTTCTAGCATAAGGTTTGTGATTTATATGCACCATTTCCTTCTCTATCAATTCTTTCAGTTATAAATATGAAGTTGTGTGTTAACTAAATTTAAATGCATTTTATCATCTTGTAATTATAGCAAACGTAGTATATCTGTTCCGATTATAGGTTCCTCAAAAACGTGAAGTTTTTCTTTGCGACCTTAGGGCTGTAGCGACATGTAGTTTTATCATCTTCGACCTGCCTTATGAACATAGTTTTAACATGAAATCTGAGCAACCAGTATCTGATTTCTTCAAGAAATTCTTTCTTCAATTCTTATAACCTATAAGGAAATAGCTGGTTTTTGCAATTTTTTTTTAATTAAGTGTTAATTTTTTTCCTTTACAGTGATGGTGCTGCTGCACTGGTCTTAGTAAGTGGAGAGAAAGCTGTAAAACTTGGACTAAACGTGATTGCTAAGATCACAGGATATGCAGATGCTGCACAGGTACTTCTAGAACTGAAAAAGAACAGTTATGTTACCCTCCCATGTATGACTCTTGAGAAATTAGCATGTAGAAGTTTTGTTTTTCACTTAGGTATGGTCTGTCAATTTTTACATTCTTGACACTTGCATTCAACTAACCGTGCAGGAACCTGAACTATTTACAATTTCACCTGCTAAAGCAATTCCAAAAGCCATCAAAAGTGCTGGTTTAGAAGCTTCTCAAATTGATTACTTCGAAATTAATGAAGCTTTTGCGGTATGCCTTTTTTCTTTTTTCATATTTCTTTTAAACTAGCTTGCTTTCTTTTCTATGAATGCTTCCTTAACAGACACTGCTTGCAGGTAGTAGCTCTTGCAAATCAAAAGCTGCTTGGTCTTAATCCAGTGAGCGCTCTCTCATATCTGAATTTCTTGAACTTAGAGAAAATTAGACTGGATCGGTTCATTTAGAGAAGCTATTTGGATTATCTATTCATACGAAAACAGATCAAATATGGCAGATACTAAAACATTTTATTATTTGCTTAGCCATACATAATTTAGTGCAGGAACAAAGCATTTGATGATCATGGTCCTGAAATATCCTTGTGAATTGTTCTTTCAGGAAAAAGTTAATGTACATGGTGGAGCTGTTTCTTTGGGGCATCCCCTTGGATGCAGCGGAGCTCGTATATTGGTTACTCTACTTGGGGTATGTGCTAATAGACTGAATACTTCATTATTACTAAAATTCAGAACCGTCGGAAAGTTCACCTTCAATGTTTATTATACATCTTTCCAATGGAATGCTGCAGGTATTGAGACAGAAAAATGGCAAATACGGAGCTGCTGGTGTTTGCAATGGAGGAGGAGGTGCCTCGGCCCTTGTTGTAGAACTTATGTAATAAATTTCTTCAGTCCTTGGTAAGTTCTAAAACAAGAAACTCATTTGAATCAAGTCTTACCTATACATGACTCTGCATAGTGCATACCATACTTCGAGTGAAATTTATGGATTATATAGGATGTTCTTGATAGATTGGACATTCATGCGTGGAAAGTGCCAATGGGGAAACTGTGGTGTGAGAACGAGAAGAATTTATAGTGAATACAAAGTCTATCACTGAGTCTACCAAGAAAGAGAAATGTTAACTAGATCGTTCATATGGTTCTGTGATAATCTTGTGTAACTCGATGAATATTTTTGAAAAGCCAGCAGTGAAATCTGCTTGAGGTTGAACTATTTTATATTCAAGTCCCAACTACATAAAACAACTTTAGTATCCAATGATACCTTTTTAACAAGGTACCTTCAAATTAACCACTTCTATCAGCTAGCAAATCTCCCGTCATTCACCATGAAACATGAGTTTAGCTCAAGTGCAAAGCTTAATGATTCACTCTTTCTTCATTCCTCCACATGAATGGAGAGTTGCTACTCATATCAGTAGTTTGATGCATCTTAAACGATGAAAGTTCACTATTTTAATCAAATATAGAGTTAAAGACTGCTAGGAAGGAGAATAGTGATTGTGCAGTGTGATTATATTGTGTTGCCGTCTCTATTGCTTCCTCCCCTCATTTCTGTATGGAGCAATAGAACGAGAAGTAGAATTTTGCTTGCGATAGTTGACTTATGTGAGCTTCTAATTTGATTGCAGGTCAGTATTGCAAGCTAGTTAAGTAACAAGAGATGGAGCTTCAATGGATTAGATTGACTAGTTGGTGTCTTTTAGTAGTGAAGATTCTAAAATTTTCCTATCTTCTTTCAAGCAGTTGTACTTTTCACATATAAATGCAATTGTGCTTGCTTTCCTAAAAGAGCTCCTTTCTTTGTTAGTGCTTTGGATAATGTTGCAGCGGGAATTGGTTCCTTCTCTTGTTATTAAACTAATTCAAATTATACATTAGGAGTGACAAGCAGCTGGCAAAACAGGTTAAATAAAAATGGATAAATATTTGATACATTCATATGTAACATGAATAAAATATAGATGTATTGGTGGGTAATATTAATCTGGATATTATAAAGGCAGAGAAATAGAATAGAAGAAAATATATTTCTTTGATGACTTACATATTTCTTTGATGAGACACCTGTAGAATTTATATACAGATGAAAGAAACAAAATTAGCCTAAACTAACTCGTATAATATAAGAACATACAACAATAGCTAACACAAACTGATGCCTAAATGAATTGAATAAACCCTAATCCTAATCAAATTGTATCCTTACTACTAGAAGTAAGACAATGTTACAATATTGGTAAAACAATGCTAATGTGCACGCGCTTCTCAAGTTAGGTGTAGTGTAAAGAGACAGCGTGTAACTTGGGAAACATTCGTTGGAAGGCTAGGAGTGACACATGAAGATCTTTGAACAGGTGAGTAACCCAATTCATTTCGGATAAGGTGGAAGCAATCGGACGATATTCAGCCTCAGTGGAGGATCGAGAGACTGTGGGTTGCTTATGAGAACTCTAGGAGATGAGCATCGCGCCCAGATAAATAATGTGGTCGAGATAGAGCGGCGATCATTGATGTCACCAGTCCAATCAACATAGGCATAGAGAGCAGTTGATTTATATGGATAAATACAAATATCCATATTGAAAATTTTCTTTATGGTGTCTTAGAATAGGCTTATGTGTTTTCTAGTGAACAACTGAAGGCGAGGTGTTGAACTGAGTAAATTTGCGATGCGAGGTTGAGTAAGTGAAGATATTGAAGCTTACCAAGCACAATTCTGCACAATACGGAAGCTCAAGCTATATTAGGCGGCCCGTAGACATTCTTTTGAGTTACGGAGTACATATACTGATATCTTGATGATATTCTGGGCGGCTCATAGACATTTTGCATTATGAATTTTGGTATGGAAGGTCGAAGCTATTCCGAGCGGTCACGATTATTTTTGGGATTATTTCTACTATAATTTAAATGGAAATTATTTGTGTTTGTGAAAAAAAAGGGAAGAAAGGCGATTGACATAATTTATGGTATTTGTAGTGTTGTTGGTAGACTGATGCTACTTCCCTTCCTCGATTACCCCGTGGTTATTTGCTATTATGTCTTATATGTTAGATTATTATCTGTGCTCGGTCGGCCTGTGATGCCTTGTAGGTACCCCGTGGTTTGGTACTCATGCTGCACTTCTGCATTCTTTTTATGTATATCTTAGTTCGAGCCACCCTCAGTACGTGCCTGATTATCCATAGCTGCTACCGATCTGGATAGTGGTAAGCTTTTGACGTCCAAAGACTTGCCGTTTTTCCCTCTTTATTATATGATTATATTTTACTTTTCAAACATTCAGACTTCTTTTGTACTAATTGTATTTATCAGCTTTTGGTACCTAGTAGCTCTTGTATATGGTGACACCAGGTTCTGGGGGTTCGATTCTAGTGTTAATCTGTCTTTTGGTTACCTTGGGTATTTAGCATATTTTGTATCCTATTGCATACATACGCTTTTGTCCGTATTTGTTCGCTATTTTACTCTATCTTCTGCTTTCTATTATTATCAATATTGTATAAATGATTTTAAATTAAATTAAAAATCTTGAGTTGGCTTACCTACTCGGGGGTTATAGTAGGCGCTATCATGATCCGAATTCGGATCGTGGCAGTATTAGAATTCATAATTAATGTTATAAAATATATTACTTCCCCCATTTAAAAAAGAATGATGTAGTTTGATTTAACACAAAATTTAAGAAAATAATTTTTTTTTTTGATTTTGTGGTTGTAAATTAAAAATATGCGAAATATACCAAAATGCCTTTTAATCTTCTGACCTTAAACATTTCATGTGGAATGTTTAAATTAAAATGTTGCCAACAAAGGAAAGAAGTTATTCATTTTTAAACATACTAAAAAAAAAAAGGGAAAAGTAAGCTTATGTCCCGTTTAAAGCAAATTATTTACATTCATATACCCCTTACATTTATGTCGTCTTAATATTAAAATTCACATGCTGACGTCAGCTTATGATATGATATATCAAAGAGTATCAATATACTGACATAGTATCATAGAAGATTAAACTCAATTCTATATGATATCGATATAGTATTAATATACCAATGAAATATCGCAAAAATATATTTTCTGCTAATTTAGAATTTAATAAATAAGTTTGTGATTTTAATAATTTTTTCATAATCATTTTATTTATTATAAAAAACCCAAAATCATATGATACTAATAGGGTATTCATATACGGATGGAGTATCACAAAGAATTATATTCAATCTTGTATGATACCGATATGGTATCAATATACTGATGGACTATCGCAAGAATATATTTCTTACTAATTTATACTTTAATAAATAATTTTTTTACTTTAATAATTTTCTCTTAATTATTTTATTTATTTTAAAAAGAGCTTAAAACTATGTGATACCAATAAAGTATCAATATATTGATGAAATATCACAGAGAATTAAGCTTCACTCCTATACAATACTGATAGGGTATCAATATATAGACGAAGTATAACAACAAATATATTTTCTACTAGAGTTTAATAATTTTTTAATTGTTTCTTATTTATTTTTTTTTAAAAAAACATAATCCTAAAACATACTAATAGAATATTAATATACTGCCAGAGTATCATAAATGATTGATCTTATTCTATATAATATTGATATTGTATATATATACCATAGTATTTATGCTGACATTGATATGATATCATAGGCGAAATAAAATGTAGAATTAGTAATTTAAATTGAATCTAATTTGAATAAATAATTTAACATTAGATCTATTTTATATAATTTTTTTCCGTTTTTGGCCAACTGTACATATCTCTCCTTCACCTCCTTGGTTCTTCCTTTGCTTCTCTCTCAACATTTTGCGGTGACATCGCAGAGAGAAAAAATTCTTTCCTTCTTTCAGGGAAAAAAAACATAAATTAAACGAATCAAATTTCAGCTTGTTGGAAGGGATTTTTTTCCTCTCTCTTTCTCCAAAACCTTAAACTCATGGCGGTATGATTCTCAAATACTTTCTCTATATCTCCCCTCATTATGTGCATGTGAAATTTTCATTTTTTTGCTTCTTCATATTTTATGTCCATGAACCTTTTCGAATTTTGATAGCTTGATTCGGATTATTTTATCTGATTTTTGCCTGCTCTACTTTTTGATTCATTGTAGAAAGAAAAGGAAAAAAGATTTCTGGGTTTTCTTTTCCGGTTACACAATACATTTTTATGTTTTTCTTTATGATTTATAAATGCTGTGACGCTAACTCGCCCGCACCTTAACTAGTTTCACGAGATTCCTTTCACTACTTACCAGCAACTCTGTCCATCAGACATATTTGGAGAATTCTCTATTATTGGAATTTGAACATGATACCTTATGGTAAGTCACTATATTTATGGTAAGGTTCGGTGTGATTCTCAACTTCTTTCCACATTTTTACATGAATATGTGCTTTTGAGCTTCAATGTTGTGCTAGTTATATGGTTGCTCACCATAAATTGTTGATATATTTGGTCCCTATGATTCTCAACTTCTCTATTTTGAATGTATGGTGGTTTTATTTTTGGTCTCTATCGAAACTAGAAAGTAATTTGTGGTGGTGGTGATATTAGGAAGTAAGGATAGGACGGAAAGACTTGTCAGGCTCCTTTTTGACTTACAAATTATTATTATTCAAATACTAGTGTTAGTGCATCTTATATTTTTTAAGCCAAATGTTTATATATATATTTAAGAATGGCTCAAAACAAACTCAACTCCTTGTGCTTTGATTCTCTAATTCTGAATTAGTCAGGCCAGTGGGTTTCAATAGTTATACTCAAAAGAACTCCTTGCAGTTTGATTCTCAACTTTTCTCTATATCCACATGAATATAGGCTTACCTATGTGAGTCTTCCTGGTTGATTGTTGCTTTTTTACTAGCTAATTATCGTTCTCTTCCACCATAAATTGCTGATTATTTTTTACCAGACATCTGTAGAAAGGAAAAAATTATTGAGAAGGCTTCTGTTTTTTCCCCTTCTTTTACCATTTGTCCGAAAAAGAATGGGGGTTTGTTGTATGAGGCTAGAGTTGGATTTCCTAATTTTTTTTGAAATAGTATTGTCATACTTAGAAATTAGACAAAAATATTAAAGATCGTTATTTTCTGTAATTAAAGAAAATTTGTTAATATAGTTGTCGGAAAGAAATTTGAGTCCCAAATAGTAATAGTGTGAGTATTATATCTCTCCAAGAGAAAGCTCTAAGATCTGTCAAGAGATTTATGAAATTTCAGGTTTATGTGTAGTTTCTTTTTGAGTTTCTCTATTTATTTCATGTTTTATGCTTTGCAGGAAGCAATATAGCATTATTTAAGTTGAATATTTGAAACCATTAATGAGGTTTTCTTTTGGGTTTTGGCAAGGAGATGGATGATATGTCCATGTTAGTATTCAAAGTTTTAACTATGTTGCTAGGTCTGCGTGCGATTATCTGATCCGGGTGTGGATCTAGAGGTTGGATCCTTCATAATCTATGGGTGTGGATCTAAGTATAGATATAGGTGCATCCGTTTGCTAAAATAATTTGGATTGGGTAAAACTGGTCTAGAATACGTGACATAAGGAAGAACGGATGCGTGTCAACGAAGTATGTTTGATACCAAAGACTCGAAAGATCGACCCTTCAGGTAGACATCTTCGAGAGAAAGAAAGGAAACATACCAAAGATAGGAGAGGTGTTATGCCCTAGTGATGTGGATAAAAGGACAATGGAGACAGGGTAAAAAGGGTCAGGTGTACAGACAAGCCTGCACGAACCTGAATGTTGAAGGAATATTAACTGACACCATTAATGATGTAGCCACATGGCCCTCTATCATTAGTTCAGTACTTTAGGGCTTGATTGGAGATTTTCTATTGGCTATTGTCTTACAATTGCAACCTATAAATAGTATGTTTCATACATCTATAAAGACATTCTGAATTCTGGAAATGAGACAACAATACACTGTTTACTTGAGCATCAAGCTTGCCTTTACTTCATTTAAGTTCTTGTTCAACATATTCATTTGGGGTACCCTTAGAGCTAAGGCTAGAGTTCTCCCGGAAGCACTTGCGAATGCGCTCAACACTTGGGTCTACATTCTCTATGCTCTATTTCACTTTATTTCATTTTATTTACCATGCATATTCATTAGTTGATATTCAAACCTCTAGCAAATGAACATATTAAGAGTAAGATTGAGAAGCGTGCTCTTGACCTCATATAAATTCAAGTTTACCATTTTTAGGGTTTAAGGATATGACAACTAGGCCTAACTTAACCCCAAAAGTTAGCTTATAAGGGGAGGATTATTCAAGTCCATATAAGTAGATCTCCCGTCCATTCCGCAACCAACGTGGGATTCTAACCCACTCTGACAACCCCATCACGCCCAAAGCCAACTTGAATGTGGACTGAGAGTTCAAATGAGGATGGACTTGGCTCTTATAACATATAAAATACAAACACAATGGATTAATTTCCTTGTAGATGTACAAGTAAATCTATCTTAGAAAACAAAATCAAAGCTCCTTTCAAATAGTACAGGATTTGCTCCAAGGCTGCCTAGTGTTTGATTGTTGGTATAGAGAGGCAATATCTGGAAGGGCCACAGTAGTTCAATTTTCCAACTAACCTTCTATATCTTTCTGATGATCCAATAGATTATCATCATCCTTAATAAGATATACATTAGGAACCATTGGTGTGTCACATGGCTTAGCTCCCAATTTTTTTGTTTCTGCAAGTAGGTCAAGTACGTACTTCTTTTGGTACAAGAGATTCCGTTTCTTGCTTCTCGCTATTTCTACACCGAAGAAGTATTTTAACTTCAATAGAGGTGTACTCTTATTAAAGGTAGTTTTGAAACATTGCAGAGTCTTTCCATATTTCTTAAATTCCGTGCGCAGTCAAACTACATGACATAAAAATTAAGACAGAGTGAGTAGTTTCTAAAAGAGGCACCTATAAAATTGGTAATTTTGATCTTCTAAAAAAAAGAAGAAAAAGAAGAAGGCCAGTCCAATGCACTAAGCTTTCACTATGTATGGGGTCCGGGGATGCGGCGGACCAAAAGGGTCTGTTGTACACAACTTTACCCAGCGTTTCTGCAAGAGGTCTATTCCAATTTTCTCCTCCTCACTCCTTAACTTAGTGCTGAACTGTTATCATTCTTCTGTAATCCTTTATTTAAATTTTTTATATTGAGGAATTCTACTTGGCAAAAGATATTTAAACCATTACTGATGTTTCTTTATCAGTAAAATGTTTTGCAGCATTTTCCATTTTAACATAGAATTGCAGCTCCGATAGTTATCTTTTGACCTCTACAGGACAAAGGCCGCCCACTTCCAAAGTTTGGAGAGTGGGATGTCAATGACCCAGCTTCTGCTGAGGGTTACACGGTCATCTTTAACAAAGCTCGAAATGATAAGAGAAGCGGTGGCAATACGAACTCTCCTCCAAAGGGTGACTCTGCAAAAAAGCATGGAGCAACTCTTGGAAAGCCTCAATCAGTAAGTTGTGGGCCTTGTCTGTGAGTCTTTGGCTAGGTGTGTGCTATACATGCATTGCTCAAGTGTTTTTACATGCCTCAATTTTAATGGTTGAGGGAAGTTTTTCCCAAAGTTTGTGCAAGTGTTAACATGTTGTGCTATTAGATTGTCATTTCAGAGCATGATACTTTATCTACTATTTGATTATCTGAAAGCATAATGTTTAAATCAAACGTCCCAACTCCAAGCTGGCACATGAAATATCATATCATTTCCCTTGGAAAGTATGTGCATAAAGCAACATTAATTGTCATTTTTGAAACAAAAATGATAAAAATGACAAACATTTGTTGGGATTCTTTGCATTTTAAACTACTGATGCATGATTACTTTTTATAATTCTATGCTTTGTTTTTAAATGATTTGCCTCATGATGTGTTCATGTCTTTAAAATTTGCATCATTGTCGTTGTCTTTTTGGCTTTCCTATTTCCTTCTTAATGATTTGCCTCATGATGTGTTCTTTCTTTCTACACTGTATCCTTTGCAAAATCATATGTGAAAGGGCAGGACAGGAATAATATTTGTCTAGGCCAGCAGAGCAAATTCTTGGCTAAATTTTGCTCGAGTACTTGCTGCTTTACAAATGTGTCTTTTGCGTTCCTTTTGCTAATTATTTATTTTCTTCAAAAAGCTATTATATCATTTATTTCAATTACATACAGGCTCCTCTTCGTTCTCACTGTTAATTAGAATTGATTATTTCTTTTAGATATGAAGACTATAGCATTAGTTACTATAGCCATTAGTTAGTTTTAGTAATTTTCATGCCTTTTTTGGGTGGTCTTGTTCCCGTTTGTTCATACAATTCTCTCCAATTCCAAATATTCTTTTTGTGGCAAGTCCAAATATTCTTTTAGATATATTCTTTTAGCATTAGTTACTATAGCCATTAGTTAGTTTTAGTAATTTTCGTGCCTTTTTTGGGTGGTCTTGTTCCCTTTTGTTCATACAATTCTCTCCAATCCAAATATTCTTTTTGTGGCAAGTCAATAGTGTAACTTTTAGAAAGGTAAATCGGTATTATGAAACGAGTGTCATGATCTGAAATGGGGTGTGATGACACTTGCCTTTAACCCACTGAGAAAGTCAGCCTAAACAGAAACAATTAAAGAAATGCGGAAGCTAAAAAGACAACACAATCTAAAAAGGAAAGAACAAGCATAAGGCATGAATATCACAGTCGAAAATCATCCCAGAATTTGGTGTCACGTGTACAAGCCTCTATTACAATAGAATTTAAAGAAATAAATACAATTCTAAATGTCTTTGCTTCTCAAATAGAGCAAAACAAAAGATAACAAAAGTCTGAAGGTACAACGAGAAGAACTGGCTGCTACCTTTCAAACTGTCTTGAAGCTCGGACCAATAAGGAATGAAAGATCAAGAGGTACCGGGCTCAATACCTACACAAGTGTAGAAGCAAGTGTGAGTATCTAACAACATGGTACTTAGCAAGTGAATTTGAAGTCTAATAAAGCAATGAAGGACATAGGTACTTCTTCCATCCCGACCACATACCTCAAAAACTACAAACTTGCACTCAGGAAAACCCAACATACATAATATACACAATGTATACAAAAATAGGCATATCTCTTCACATTAATGCAATTAAGTTGGAATCACAATCTCAAGGAGACATATCAACAAAAAAGCATCTCTCTGTCACAAATAGACATATTAAGGGAACTCAGTAATCCAATTTCAATGTCATAACGAATGAGGTGCAATATGATGTAAATGCAATGTCAAATAAACATGATGCATGTCTGTCCTACGATACACATCCACTGATCAACTCAGGTCGGAATCCATGGGGTCTCACTTAGACCACATATCCATAGGAAATGACCTCGACAATATCACACGCCGGAATATGACCTCGGTCGTCGAAAATGACCTCTACAATATCACACGTTGGAAATGACCTCGACAATATCACGACTGGTAGAAACCTCGGTCCCAAATATAAATATCTCCTTCAATAACTTCGACCAGTAGGGACCTCGGTCCCAAATATAAATATCTCCTTCAATAACTTCGACCAGTAGGGACCTCGGTCCCAAAAGCCAATCTTTCTCTTCCATCTCATTTCCATAATCCAATAACAAATACGCATATAAATAAATGATAAGTGAATGAGATATGGAACACATGATACCACAATATATAGCTCATCAGAATGCTACTCAATATAGCTCAATAAAATATTTTTCAATATAGCTCAAGGGAATGCTACTCAATATAACTCAACAATTACATCACCATTCAACAATAATCATCTCATAACACGTGTATCATGTCCCATGTACAAATTTCCACATCAATTTATCAAGTACATCATTGACAATACTTTCTCTCGTTCCACACTTCATATCGCGTAATTACACATTTCAATCAATTCACATTCATCACAAATAACAATTAGAACATACAAGGTTCAACATACTTAACATAGGTTAGAAACACACTTGCCTTAGCTAACAAAGTGACGATCGATCCAAAACATGAGCTTTCCCCTTTCGATTGTACTCCAAAACACCACAATCTATTTGAATATGATCCACAATCACAATTCAATGTTAACGACACCAAAATCATGTAATTCGGGGAAAAAGGGGCAAAATGGTCCAAAAGTTTAATAACGGAAAACGAGCCGAAAATTTGAAATTTTTTACATATAAACATTCCTCAAGATTTTAGAAATCTAATGGCGAGAAATCATTTTGAAAAAGGAGCCAAAATGAGCTCACAATCATCATTTTCCTTCGAGAAACCAAGTTCCTGAAATCCCCAAATTCCCTAATCAAAATCCCTAATCTTGATGTTATAAAAACAAATTATTCAATGGAAATTGAAGAAAAGAGTTGAAATTAACTCACCCAAACAATTTCCCTCCAGAATCTCTTGTAAAATCATCCAAAACCGAGCTCAAAATGATGAAAATAGTGAAAATTGATAAAACCCGTCATTTTAAAAGAGTTACTATTACAGAGGTCAAATGTGCATTGAGATTGCGATGCTCAATCTCGCGATCTTCATCACAATTTCGGGGTTGCGAACGCGAAGAAAAAGGTGCACCAGATATCAACAATTCCCTGAACTGTTCAACACACTGACGTGACCGTCGAAATTCATTCGGAACCCGATACACACAAATCATATCTGTTAGAATAGGAATAGGTAAATACAATCCTAATTAGAATAGGAATAAGAATAAAAATAGTATATAGAATCCTACTTGGAAAAGGATTGTATTATAATATCCTAGTTGGAAAAGGATTGTATTATAGTATCCTAGTTGGAAAATGAGTCTAATATCGTATCTATAAATAGGGTCTCAATAACCCTCAAGGGTTGGCCTGGTGGTAATAGACTTGAGCCTTGGGGTTTGCTCCCTTTCAAGGTCTCAAGATCAAAACCCACTGGGTGCAAACAATTTCTGAGGGCCAT
>JAABOM020000092.1:11549830-11592258 GCA_011800125.2 Solanum clarkiae
GAGGAAAAAGTATTTTCTTTTAGTGGGGTGTGGGAAGTTATGGACTAGGGTGAAGTCTGAGTAGCCTTGAGTCCATAACTTCCCCTATTTTTGGTCTCAAGGTTTTCTTGTTGTGTTTCTTTTTCCTTGTGGATGTTTTCAATTTCTTTTGAGCTGGCATGTTTACGTGTGTAGATAACTTATAGATATATAACAATCATTATCTTTTGGCATGCATATAATCTTGAACTATTTTATGAATTGTTTTGAAAATTGGGTACCCTCAAAATTTTTGTGATTGTTGGTTACCATTGCAATCTTGCATATGATTATTCTAATAAAGAGAAGGCTACTTGATGCTTGGAGCATGACCTATGAGTCTATGTTGATTTTGTATGTGATGCCATGTGTGTGTTAGCCTATTTTGTTATATTCATGCATAGTGTACTGATTTTGAAGTTACCTTGTTACACTAAGATTGGACTGGAGATATGGTTGATTGGGAAATAATCTTAGGCTATTATTCTTTAAGTTAGCCAACTTTTTCCTCAATAACCTACCAAATATAGTAGTTGATCTCTTGTTCCAAATATTTGAGCTTTACATGTACATTTTCTTTCTTGAAACCTAGCTAGTCTAGCTTTGTTTTGTGAAATACTTTAATATTGGCCCTTTTCTATCCTTGAAATGGTGAACCTTGATTGAGGATAAAAAACTAAGTTGAGGATGGCTACCAAAAGTGGCCTTGGTTTAGGAAATGGATATTGTTTACTTCTACTCAGGCTAAAAGCCTAAGTTAGGGGTGGCCTTTGTTATGGTAAAATAATAAAAACGAGATGGTAGTTGGGAAAGAAAGAAAGAAGAAAAAAATCATGTGCCAGATTAGAGAAAAATAAAGAAAAGTTTCCTTGGATTGAAAAGAATTGTAAAACGAGTTTAAAAATAAGGCACAACTGAAAAAGTAAAAGAAAGCACCCGAGAAAAGATTGAAAAGGAAGAATAAGGATATAATGAAAATGGTTGAGTTATGAAGGTAAAAGTGTTGAAAAACATGGTTCAAGGATAACGTTTAGTCACTACTTGCAAAAAATGTCACACTTAAGCCCCATGATCCTACATTACAAGCCTATTAAATCATAATGTGATCCAAATCCAACTTGTCAACAGTCTAGAATTTAAGTATAGGGGTAAGCCTATGGTATTGGTGATCATGAATGAATTTTATTTGTGAGAGTGAGGATGCTTGCATAGTCCCTGAACCTTGAATGCATTTCGAGTGAGATAGAGGGACTTCTTTTTTGTGAAGGCATTTGTATTGCATGATTGACATGGGACTTGTTCAGTGATTGTGGATTGATAATACTCCTTCACTTGACATAGTTGGATTGCTAGATGTATCATTGTCTTTTGGTTTCTTGGTAGCTTTACAATCAGGTTTTGAAAATGGGAGTTGGATACCTAAATTGGAGCGAAGTGATGTATATTCCATTAGAGTAGTTGCTATGTGTTTCTCATTTTCTACTTAGATCGAGTCGTCATTTGAGGACAAGCAATAGTTCTAAGTTGAGGGTGTTGATGTGCTGTCGAAATACATTACATTTGATGCCTAAAATAAGAGATTTTGCAAGTTATTAATGTGATTTTTGTGGTTTTTATGTGTTTTTGTGTTGTTCTCACAGAAAATAAAGGTTGGCACGATTTTGGGAGAAAATTGTAGATTTTGCTGAAGTATAGGACACACGAGCCATCATACGAGTCGTAGCCCAAGCTATGAGTCGTAGGGTGCTCTCGTATCAAGAAACAGTCAGCAAAACTTGGAATTTCCAAAGTCAATGTCAACCATATGAGGTTGACCTACGAGTCATAAGCCGCAATATGACTCGTAGGAGGAAACCTCGCAGCAAGAAATAGTGAGCCAAAAGTTAGGACCAAGAACTACAACTTAGGACTACGAGAAGACACTATGAGTCATAGAGCACACCACGACTCATAGCCATAGATTGGAGCAGTCAAATCCAACATGCTTGTTGGTGACTATGAAAGCCCGAGTACGACTCATACGTTACCCTACGAGTCGTATCTGCGAGACATAACTATTGTTAGTTGTATGTTTTATTTAATTTTGAGCATGTTTTTGTAAATAGTATAAAATAGTTAATGTTAGGATTTTAGCAGGAGACATTTGAACATTTTTCAAATTCCACCTTCTTGATTATTTTCTCTTGAATATTCCAAGAACATCTTTCTAGGGTTTAGTGTAGTTTTCATTATTTTAATTTGAAAAGTCCCATTTTGGGGGATTGAAAATCACATTGCATTCATCTTCCATTTATCCAAGATTGTGTTTCAACATCAAGGTTTCTTGTTCTTCATTGTTTTTGGGTAATCTCTCAACCATGTCTTTTACATTCATTATTTTTTACTTTGCCTTAGCCATGAGTAGCTAAGCACCCACAACTTGGAGTTGTGGGAACCATGAGTAGTTGATTTGAAATAATCTAGACTTTCTGTATTTCTTTGATTGGGTGTTTGCATGTATTGTTTATTTCCTTTTGCTTTGATTGTTGTTTGGTTGTGGCCAACACCGAACCTCGCCTGCTATCACTATCCTGAGAAAGGTAGTGATGAATAGGAAAAGGAAAGTAGATGACAGGATTCGATTGATGTGTTCTCATCTAATCAAGCAAACCTGACCAAGGGGAGATTGACTGGGAAAATGGGTAACAGTTAGTTCTCACACCATGGTTGCCGATCAAGCGCCATGGTGAAATTCGAACTTCACCTTCACAAGAGGGATGGAAGAATCTAAGTGACTATCTTGCTGGCAAAGTCCTAATTAGAGTCATATTGTCTAGGGTAATTGAGTCAACGAATCATGGGGAACACAATTCCCAAGTTGTCCCTCAATTTGAGTGTCTTCTTGCATAGATAGTGTAGTGATTATTTTTATTCTTCATTTTGAATCACAACCCTCCCCCCTCCATTTAGACAATATAGTGATCGATGCTTGAAATAGTTATTGGTGTATCAACATAATCAAGCCCCGCAGTCCCTGTGGATTCAACCCTAACCTCTGGTTAGGTTTATACTTGACTGCGACCGCTTTACATTTAGAGCGTGAACATCAATATTTAATCAACATTTCAAAAAACCCCAACATATTTCATGTTTATAATCCATAATAAAAGATATCCATAGATAATACAACTTGAAAACATACAATTTTCATAAGAGAGGAAGATTGGGCACCATGGGTGAAAGGACCCAATGGTTAAAACCCATATACCTTAAACCTGAGTTTTCTTGATGTAGACTTGAAGGAGACTTGAAGCTTGAATGGAGTTCTTGAGATCCAGGATTAAGCATGAGACACTTGAATTTGGATGAAATATTTGGTTAAGTATTAGAGAGGGCTTTAAGAGCGTTTTGAGTGATATAGAGTTGAAAAATGGTTAAGTATACGTGTTTTTACGCATAGGTGGGCATGGGGCCAAGACCCCAATGCCTTAGGCTGAAATAAGAAAGTAAGGACAAAAATGTACATCTCTGCATCCCTGGCGCGTCGCGCCCAGGGCGTGGATCATCTCTAGAAAACGTGATTTTTGAAAAATTCTTTTTCACTACAATTCCTCTAAAATCGGGGTTATACCCAATCCTCACTCAATTTTACCCTTGATCACGAATGTGAAGTTGAATTTTTGATATCACACATGGATTCTGAGATATAAGGAAATTATGATTATGGGTACTTCTGAAGCACATTTTTGGGCCTTTTTGGGGCGTTCCAATATCATAGGGAATGGGAGAAATTTGAATTCATAAAGCACGTAGCATGTAAATAGTAAGGGGTGGGTAACTATGACTCACTCTATGGGGGAAATTTGGGACTTAGGAATTTTCACATCATATATATAACCATATCATAAAGATCATAACCAATTCACATAACAATATCCAACAGGTAGCCAAAGCCATAAGTATACTCTCCAATTATAACACTTAACATATAATCATAAAGGAGTTTACAAGATGTCAAACAATACCTCTAGTCAAAAGATAGGATGGAGGTCAAGACATATCTCGGGCTCACCCTCAAAGTAAATAACATAAATAAAACACTATAGGTAGAGGAATGGTGGTTTGTCCTTCGAGGAAAGGACTCACCACAACAAGCAAATGTTACGATCCAAGCTAGATGTCGTATGGTGGACGAATTTAGTCCTCTATTCCTACATGGTTAGATCATATAGGAAAAGTATGCGTTAGTACATTTGAATGTACTAAATATGCAGGCATGCAATGCATATGACTTACCAAACCTACATTCAATGTTAGATGACAAAGGTACATAATATAGAAAGAGATATATAGCAAGAGGTATATTATATGATATGCCATGAAAGTAATGATGGATGAAATGCATAAATGCTCATATATAGTGTGGATGGATTCTAACCAACAAATCAAACTTATACGAGCTATTACATGAATTAGTCCGATAAATACCTCCCATAGGTAGGAGAAGATTACTTGCCAAGGGTAACCTACATCAGAACTTATGAACCTTGTCATTTTGGGGGATGGTCACCTTCCTTACGACCTCATCATTTCATAAGAATTTTCATTATCATATCATATCAATAAATGAATAACTGTCCTCAGGAACTACCATTTCTATACTGGCACATAGTTCAAGGAAAGGGAGAGGGCCCTTGGGGATAGCCCTAATACCCCCAATCTATCGATGCTAAGTCAAGACATCCCATGAGAATACTTACACATATACATCCTTTCAAAAGAGATGAAATGGTCATTTCAAATCATTTCAATGCACATTTGGGCTTCAAAGACAAACATTCTCTATAATCATTCTTTCATGCGCTAAAAAATGAAATCATAACTCAATATCATGTTTCTCATGCATATAGGAATAGCTTATTCATTAAACAATATGGTGCAAGTACCTAATATGCTCAAAGAGCCAATAATAATAGACACTTATATGATCATATTCTTGTCATAACCAATGTCTTATCAAAATCATTTACATAAACATAATTAGGTTTAACTCACTTTATAATTTACATGAAAATTCAATCTTCATGAATGATTATGCTATGAATGACACAAGAATGACATGGATAATAGAGATTCAAACTTTAATTAACAATATATTGTGAAATTCAAGTAAAGACATAGGTAAAATTCATATTTAAAACATAATATAGATTACCCATGCACAAATCTAGCTTTAAAGGGGACATGCACTTTCATAACTTCATAACTTCAATGTATTTTATCATATTAGGGCTTAATTCACTTTAAAATCAATAAATAAACACAACTTATGCATCAATTGAATTTATTAAACAATAATATTGAAAATCTATATTTAAAGTAAGGTAAAGTTCATGAAAATCACTTGAAAAGAGTTTGAGTCTTCTTGGTTGAAAGGGACCAAGAATCAAGCCCACATACCTTAGCTAATGAAAAAGATTCAAGAAGATATTCGAAGAAAGCTGAGCCTTCCCTTGATTCCCAAGCTTTATTCCCACAAGAGTTCTTTGAAGACACTTGAGAGAATTTCAAATGTAAGGAATGAATTTGAATGAAAGGAATAAGGTTTCGGTCATTAGAAAGTCTTTAGGTATCATAAAAAGTCACAAAAGAGCCTTAGGATAATCCATAATTATGAAAAACCATTAATGAAATGAATTTAAAAATTGAAAAATATCACCTCCTGGAGGACTATACAGTCTGTGACATGTTATACGAACTGTAAACTTGTCCGTGATCCAACACTTGGGAAAACATTACTTGATGAAGGTCCGTAACGATAATCCTATACTTGGAATGTTTCAATGAAATCACCCATACAGAGGGCCGCACGGACCGTACAAGGCTACATAAGCCTTGTTCTTTCCCGTATCACCTCCATTTGAAAAAATTTTCCACGACAAAGTTCCAAGATGGTGATTACATACTTAGAAAAATTTCACTGTGAAGGCCATACGGGAGGCCATACGGACCATACCACCTTGTACGGGCCAAAGACTTGGCTGTACCCCTATACTTGGTCTCAAGTTGTGGAAATTTTAAGACTAAGGCTATAAATGGCACTCCACACGATTCTTGAACCCTCACACGGCTTGTGCAGATCCAAGTGTGGCATGGCTTAGTTTAAACCTTCATGATAAAGAACCAACACCCCATACAAGGCCAAGGTTCAGTCCAAAGAGGCCCTACATGGTCCATATAGCCTCACAAAGATTGTGAGTGCTCTTATGGAGCATCACCTTTGTCCAAAACTCTTCGAAACCATAATTTTCAAGCTCTAATAAGGCCGTACAACATCCGGATCGTTATAATAGAGAAGGTGAAGTTGATTTAAGAAAGATTGAAAATGACTCAAAATCATCAAAAGTCTTAGTCAGATGTTAGGTGAAGGAATTTTGAATTCCATGTTGGTGAGTGGGTGTATATTAAAGTTTCACCCATGAAGAGTGTGATGAATTCTGATAAAAAGGGCAACTTGAGTCTGTTATTGAGGCCCTATGAAATCGTAGAGCGAATCAACAATGTAGCTTATAGATTGGATTTACCTTCGGATATGAGTTCCATTTATACAGTGTTCTATATATCTATATTGAGGAAGTTGGTCAATGATCCTAGTACGAATATGCCTTTAGAAGGCGTTAATATAGAGGAGAATTTGGCCTATGAAGAGGTGTCGATTGAGATTTAGTATAGGCAACTAAAAAGGATTCATAACAAGGATATCACATCAATTAAAGTCCTTTGGAGGAACCAATAGGTTGAGAGTGCTACATGGGAAGACGAATTAGATATGATGAAGTGATGCCCCTATCTAGTCCAATCTACTCAAGCCTAAGGTATTACGTTTTTCAGGCTTAAATGGTCATAATTCCTTCATTTCTATTTCTTCATGTCATGACATGCACACATGTTCATAAAAAAAGATCTGAATGAAGTTTTAGCATAGATTAATGATTTAATCATTTTAAATATTGATTTGCAATGTGCATTCATGTTGGGCTATTTCTTGTTCAAATCATGTTTTTTTCAAGCCATGTTCTAGCTTATTTGAGGACAAATGATCCCAAGGAGGAGATGATGTAATGATCCCTATGCATGAAAGTATGAAATGAAGTATGATTTGGCTTTAAGACCAAGTATGGATAATTATGATTTGAAAAGTCTTATGCTCCTTTTTTAAGCATGTATATGTATATGTATTTTCGTGGGATGATGTCTTAGAACCAAATAAGATTGGAGGTGGGGGAATATCCCTGAGGGTCCTTATATAAGGCCTATTTTCTCATAAGTGTGTGCCAACGTAGGTTCGTGTTTATGCCCCTTTAATGGGTGATGATGATGTATGTACCACCAAACTGAAAAGGCAGGTCGTAAGGTGTGGGTATAGGTTACCTTTGGCAAGTAGTCTACTCTTTCTCGAATATAGAGGTAATATTGGAATTCTAAAAGTAATAACCTACATGGTCTTACATGTCGGTTAGGGTCCCATATCCACTATGTTTAAGTATTATTACATTCATGCATAATGAATTTAAGACATATTGTTATGAGATTCGTTATGTACTTCCTTCTATATAAATATATGTGTGTGCGCGCGCATGCGTTCCCTTGTGTCTAATATTGACTTGCAAGTTATTATGTTCATAACATAGCATACCTTCATACTTAGTATATTCAAATATACTAACACATACTTTTGCCTACATGATCTAACCATATTGGGACCGAAGACTATCCTCATCTACCTCTTCATAGCTAGACTGAACTTCTGAGAATTTATTTGTAGTGAGTGCATTATTCAAGGACAAGATTCACCATATATGTATCTACTTTATGTTATGGCTATCTTATTTCTTTTATTTTGAGAGTTGTTCCAAGACATGTGTTGGCACGTGTCCTATCTATGACTTAGAGAAATTATTGGGCGTCATGTAAACTCTACGTATAATCTTGTTATGTTTGATGCTTGTGGAGGCTATGCGTATGTCTTATGCAATGTTGAAGCTATGATGTCATGATGAGATAATGAAGTTCCTAAGTCCCTACTCCCATAGCTTGAGTCACATAATCCAGCCCTTTAGAACTTGCTTGTTTATGTTAAATGTGTGATGGCAAGTCCCATGTCCCCTATCCTTATAACTTGAGTCTAGAATTCTCGTCTCTTAGATTTATATGTTGAAATTGTATAACAATGAGTCCCATACACCTTGTATCCCATAGCTTGAGTCCAAAGACCCCTACCCCTTAGTATCACTTTACCATGTTTGAATTATACTACCGAACCGATGATGTGTGTATGACTACCATGAGGCTTGTTTGGAGACTTCGGGGTTCCATTCGTCATGTCACTCCTAGGCCCTAGGCTTGGATCACGACAATCTTAGTATCAGAGCACTAATGTTTTAAAATGGTCTTTATGTCGCATTAAGTAGAGTCCTATTCATGGGTGTGAAGTACACCATGCCTATGAGTAGGAGGCTATAAAGAATTTTAAGAAATGTCTCATTTCTTCACTGTTTATGTTGTGGTATGGAATGTATCTTGAGGTTTCCTAACTTTGATGATTTACATGATGCACTTACAGAAGATGCCTCGAAGAAGAGCCCCTCAACAAAGGCAGGCCCCTATAGATGAGGATCAAATTCCTCAAGAGCCTAAGGGAGAGCCAATAACTCAAGATGAGTTTCGGAGAACATTTTTCATGCTACTATAAGAACCCAAGCTTTGGAAGTCGTTAAAAGGCAAGAAAAATGGTTTTTAAGAGTTTTTAGACAAGGCACCCTTTTAAGGAAGGTTTTATGGCCTGTGAAACTCTTCACTAGCTAAGAAACCAATAGTAAAAGTTGTCTTAGCCATTCTCAAGTTGACTGGAGGTTATTTTTCCGAAGGATGCCACTATGGGCACCATTATGATCCGTGAAGAGCACTAGTGACCATAGAGGGACCGTAGGCCAATGTTCCTCCAAAAGTCACCATTTTGTAACTTGGGTCTCTTTCATGGACAATTTCACAGACCGTGAAACCTTTGTTGCAATAAGAGTTCTATTTTAGCTTCAAATTGATGGAATTAAATGTGGGTTTACCATTTAGCCTCAAATTGATGAAATTAAATATGGGTTTCCTATTTTAGCTTCAAAGTGATGAAATTATGATATGAGTTTTCTATTTTAGCTTCAAATTAATTAAATTATGGTAGGGGTTGATTTCAATTTATGATATTAGCATGATTTAAATCTTATTATATCAATTTACATGGATTTTATGAGAATGAAAAATACATGTCCCTTTAATTTATGATCCTATGCATGAGTAAATTTCAAGTATCTTTCAATTGCTGATTTCACTACAGATTGAGTATGATTTCATCTAATTATGATGTTTTGGCTATGAATCTCAAGAACCTATGCTATTCCTTTATTTTGCATGACATATGCATGCATGAACAAGCATTTTCATGAGATTTATGATGTAGATCAAGACTCAATTATGATTATGATTATAATTTCAAGGCAAGTATGGTTATGACATGATAAGTGATCACATAATGTCTATGATTTAAGCAATTATGGGTGTTTATACACCATTATGATCAATTAGCAATGAGTTATTCCTATATATGTAATCATGGATTTAAGTATGATTTGGCTTTTAATGCCAAGTACGTATGATTTGAAATATGATTTGGCTCTTTAGCTCAAGTATGCGTGATTATGATTTGAAAAGACTTATGTTCCTATTTCAAGCATGTATATGTATATGAATTCCCATGAGATGATGACTTAGCAACGAATGAGATTGGAGGTGGGGGCTTGCCCCAAGGGGTCCTTATGTAAAGCCTCCTTGTCAAAACTATGTGCCAAACACAATTTCATGTTTATGCCCCTATGTGGATGATTATTTTCATGTAAAATCCTCTCTGAAAAAGGTGGTGGTCCAGTAAGATGAGGTTGCTTCTCTAAAATGGGTGGTGGTCCTGTAAGGGGGAGTATAGTCTATCTTTGACAAGTAGAGTACTCTTTCCGCTGGTGTAGAGTGAAGATTGGAATTCCACGTAATAGCTTTCATGATCGTATATGTTAATTAAGGTCTCATCTCCACTTTGCTTAAGTATTATTGCATTCATGCATCATGGATTTAAGGCTTATTGATATGGTATTGTTCCTACTTACTTTTTTCTATATATGTGCCCTTGTTATCTAACGCAGAAATACAGGTTATCATGTTTATATGCATTGCATGCCCACATACATACTATATTCTAACGTACTAGCGTATACATTTTGCCTACATGATCTAACCATGTAGATATAGGAGACTTTCCTCATCCACCTCTTCACCGCTAGATTCAATTTATAGAAGTTTGCTTGTGGCATGTCCTTTATTCCAAAGATAATATCCACCTGCTATCTACCTATGTTATGTTATGATTATCTTGTGTCTTTTACTTTGATGGTGAGCCCTAGACATGTCTTGGCCCGCGTCTTTCCATGACTTAGAGGCATTGTTGGATGTTATGTAACTCTATGTACGAGCTTATTATGCTTGATTTTTGTGGAGGCTATGCTTATGTATTATCTTATGTCGATGTTTTTATGATGTGATTATGAGATGGTGAAATTCCTATATCTTTACTCTCATAGCTTGAGTCATATGAACCCACCCCTTAGAAATTCTTGTGATGATTGTATGATGGAAAATCCCATGCTCCCTTTCTCCATAGCTTGAGTCCTGACTTTTTGTCCCTTAGATGTACTTGTTGAAATTGTGTGATGATGACTCTCATACCCTCTTATCCCATACCTTGAGTTCATAGCCTCTATTCCATAATATCACTTTATTTTGTCTGAATTGTGCTTTTGAACTGATGATGTATAAAAGGGTGCTATGAGGCTTATTTGGGGACTTTTGGGTTCCCATTTACCATGTCACTCCTACACCCTAGGCTTCAATCGTGACAAAGGTTGGTAACATAGCACTAAGGTTCTTGAATGGTCCTCAGAGTCTAGTATGCGACATTAAGTAGAGTCTTATTCATGGGTGTGAAGCATGCAACATCTATGAATATGAGGTTACAAGGCATTTTAGGAATTATTTCACTTCTTCAAAATTCATATCATGCCGTAAAGTGTGTTCTAAGGCTTCCTATCTCCATTTCTTCCTATCAAATAGGGAGAGTTACTTTGGGCCCATAATTCTACCAAGCAAGGTTGATGTTGTAGCTGATCACATAAATGAAGTCAAATGGGAGTTGGTGAAGGATTCGCACCATTTGGCAAGATTGGGTGTTAAATTGAGTAAATCCGATGATGGTGGCATTCATGTCTAGAATGGGGTTGAGTCCTCTGTGGTTATTGATGTCAAGGAAAAAGAAATACTTGGACCTATCGTTAGTAGAGTTGAAGAACTTGGCTACTGAAAAAGGATAGAGGTTTTCTCCTAAGGGGGAGATGGTGTACTTTGGTACCAATATCCGTTATGCCTTCCAAATGTTGATGGTCTTGAGGAAGTGATTTTAAAGAGGCCCATAATTCTCATTATTCTATACATTCAGGATCCACCAAGATGTATGTGTATTTGAAGGAAGTGTATTAGTGGCATGGTATGAAGAAGGACATAGCTAAGTTTGTATCTGAGTGTCCAAATTATCAACAAGTGAAGGTGGAACATTAAAGTCCTGGTGGTTTATCCCAAGACATTGAGATTACTACTTGGAAATGGGAGGATATGAATATAGACTTCGTTATTGGCTTGGCCAGTACACTGAAGTAATTTGACTCTATTTGGGTATGATAGAATAACCAAATTGGCTCACTTCTTGCCAGTAAAGACTACTTTCAATGCTGAGGATTATACCAAATTATATAACTGGGAATTGGCCAGACTACATGATGTGCCTATGTCTATTATATCAGATCATGGTACCCGACTTACTTTTCACTTTTGGAGATTGCTTCAGAAAGGATTTGGTATTAAGGTGAAGTTAAGTACCACTTTTCATCATTGAATTGATGGGATAGTTGAGAGAATGATTCAAATTTTAAAGGAAATTTTGAGGGCTGGTGTGTTGGAATTCAAGGGAAATTGGGATGATCATCTACCACATATTGAGTTTGCCTTTAACAATTGTTGTCATACAAGCATTGGGATAGCACCATTTGAAGCTTTGGATGGAAGAAGATGTAGGTCTCCCAAGGGTGGTTTGGGAAAGGTGAGATAGCATTGAGTTGTTGGGATTTGGTGTTGGAGGATATGGAGAATGTGAATTTAATTTGGGGAAGGTAAAAAATGGCTCAAAGTTGATAGAAGTCTTATTTAGATGATAAGAAAAGAGATATTGAGTTCCTTTTCGATGGTTGGGTATATGTAAAGATTTCACTTATCAAAGGTGTGATGTATTTTGGTAAGAAGGGAAAGTTCAGTCCCCAGTATGCAGGCCTTTATGAGATTTTTGAGCGAATTGGCAATTTGTCTTATAGATTGAATTTGTCTTCGGATGAGTTCCAGTGACCCAGTTATACGTGCATCTATGTTAATGAAGTTAATTGGTGATCCTAGTTCGATTGTGCTTTTAGAAGGTGTCGAGATTGAACAGAATTTGACATACGAATTCCGTTTAGATCTTAGATAGGCAAGTGAAGAGACTTCGTAACAAGGATGTTTCTTTGATCAAAGTGCTTTGGATTAACCATTATATGGAGAGTGCTACATGGGAAGCAAACCCAAACATGTGAAGCAATATCCATTTCTATTACAATCTACTGAAGCCTAAGGTACTAGGATCTTCTTATTCAAGTGATCCTAATTCCTTCATTCCTATGTTACCATGTGATGAGATACATTCATGTACCTGAAAATGATTTGAATTATATTTTAGCATGGATTTGATGATATCATGGGCCATTCACTAGGAGCCAAGCTCGAGGCCTTCAAGGGTGCAAGGGGTATTTATGAAGTTGGAGGTACTTGAGCTTATATTGGGGTCAAAGAAAGGATTCTATGCCTTTAAGTAGCTTGTGGAGGTGAAGGCGAAGCAAGGGAGAATCTATCATATTTGGCGATGTGGAAACCAATTGGTGATCTACCGATTGATTCAGTGATAGATTGAGGAGACCACCAAATGTTACAAAAGTCCAAGATTCAAAGACATGATCCTTCATCAACAGGAAGGCCATTCAGCGATGGCTATTTTTACCATTCTTTTATCCATTTCGGCCACCTTCAGGCCATTTTTTAGTAAATAACCTAAGACTATAAATAGCTCATAGTTGCTCATTTTTGTGTAGACTTCTTTGAATATTGATATTGACTACTCTTGTACGAGTGTTTAGAGTTTGGTACAAGCTTTTGTTGATCTTTTCTTGAAAATAGAGGTTGCTTGGAGATTCAATCTACTTGAGGTCTTCGTAAGAGATTCAATGCTTGATTTGGATTAATCAATTGAGGTCTTTAGTTTTAATATATCTTTACATTTCTTTTGATTTCCTTTCTTGTGTCAATCTATCTATCTTTACTTTCTTGTCTTTCGATTTAGCATTTTGTATTACATGAATTTGGTATGAGAGTAAGGGTTAGATTCCTTATGACGATTCTAGTTTTGGGTTGTTACTACAAAAAAGGAGTCCAAAAGTATTTTTTTTGTTGATTTGAGTCTTTTTGAAGTTTCTGATGTTACATCTATGTTCTCTAACATTAATTAAGTCTTAGACTGAGATTTTGTGAAGTTTTGAGCCATATTGAAGAAGCCACCATTGTTGATTGAAAAAGCTTGAAGAAGACAAATGTGGGTCTTTTAATTTGAAGAATTTGGATGGGAATTGAAAGCTAAAAAGTATTAGGATTTGTTCTCTACATCAAAGAGAAGTTAAATATCAAATTTTGTAAAATTCTGAGCCAAAACTTTTAAAGATTTAGTTGGATCATCATCTTGTTCAGTGTTCATGAAGAATATATAAAAATTTAAGAAGAAGAATCTTATAAAAAGTGTGTTTGATCCCAAAAAAAGTGCAAGCCAGTACATGTGTTTGTACAAATGGAATTTACCAAAAGGGGCAAGTACTAGGTCAATAAAGTACAAGAGGTCAACAATAAGGTCAATTTTGGGTCTTAAAAGATGCAAAAGTGTAAAAAGGGCAGTTTATATCGAGTTCATAAAACCAATTCGCCGATGTGCCTAATCATACCCTAGTTCTCCTAACTCTGCTCCAATTGCTGTAATTTTGGTAAAAATCGGACCATTCGACAGTCTTCCATAGTGGTTCGGTGGTCAAACTTGTAGTTCATGAGTTGCACTTTGACGTTGGCTTTTGAAATGCTGGATTTGGAGTTTTAAGCCCCGACTAATCTTAGATTCTAAATTCATAGTTGCTTTTCTTTTGATTCTCATTCGTTTTCAAGATTCCTAAGCAAATTTTCAACTTGTAATTGATCTACTTGTTGATTATTGGTTTGTGAATCCTCTTCTTTGTTAGTGTCATTTTCATTTATGCTTTTATTCATTTTATTTCGTAATTAACTTCTTGATTCAAATTTGTGCTTTAATCGAGTTGTCCATTCTTCTTGAAACAAGAACCCACTCCACCCAAGAGTAGAAATTGACACCTTTTGAACCCACCTAGTATAATCAATCTTCAACCTTAGCCGAGCCAATTTTGGAGGCAATCAATGATGTGTAAACATGAGTGATTGAGACACTATTTCACTAATGCTAACGTTGTTTGTTGCCTTTGTTGAGTGTTATTTGAATAGGTGCCATGGGAAGTGTAAATGAAACTCCACCACCTACTAGAGGAATTACTTCAGATGCTATAATGGAAGTGATTACCAATGTGAATTAGAGAATGGAAGTCATGGAGTGTCAAGTATCGACCATTCAAGGTAGTGTGTCGGCTATGGATGGTGGAATGATCAATGTAGAGGGTTCACTCAACTCTATGAATACCACTCCACAAACTACCTATTGAGCTTCCACAAGTGTTCCTCATCGTCTTACTTCTCCTACTATGACACCCCAAACCTTCCATCAATTACTCAATCCAACACCCACGAATTCCAACTCCAATACCCATAAAAACATGCAACTCCACAACCCCAAATGCCTTTAAAAGTTCCACCAAACCCATATAGACTTTACCAAGAAACCAAAATCCTACTGTCCAAGTATGCCAAGTCCAACATCAACAAATTCAAGTCAAGAAGAGATGAAGATTACCAAGAGGGGTATGAAGACGAAGGTGAAGAGGTGTCATGGAATGATATCCCAAGAAATTTACCAAGTGGACAAATGGCACATCAAGTTCGTGGAGGTATATTTGGTACGATTCCACTTGGAAGAAGGCCTTATATGAACCAACTGCAAGTCTTCAAGTAATAGCAAAGTAACCAACAATTCGACTTTCCAAAAGGTCCTCATAATATTCAATTTGAAGGGTATGCAGTTACATGGTGGGAATACATGAAAAGATACCATCTAGTCCTTGAAGAAGGCCTACCACCAACTTGGACCAAATTGAAAGCCCTTATGAGAGTCAAATATATGCCAGAAAGGTATAGACAAGAGTTGCATGCCAAATTGTACAATTTAAGACAAGAAAACAAGAGTGTAGCGACCTACTACGATGAGTTCCAAAATTTAATCTTGAAACTAGAGTACAATGAGAATGAAGAGCATGCCGTCATTTTATTCAAGGTAGGATTGAACAAAGAGATCTTTTCTAAGATGACAATTCAGAAGTTTGCTAGTTTGAATAACATCTTCGAAGTGGTCCATGAGATAGAGAGGGAACGCAAGGAGGAAATGTTGTCGAAGTACAAAGGTATGTCATCTTCCAATTCTTGGAGTAAAAACAAGGAAAAAAATCTTAAGAAGTCGTATAAAAAGAAAGTTGTGCAAGGTAATGTTCCAAAGTATTCACTAAGATAAGGAGGAAACAAAGAATCGATCAAGTACCCTAAAGGCATTCAATGTCACAAATGTAAAAGATGGGGTGATATGACATGGGAGTGTCCTAATTGGTTGAATGTGCTAGTCTAAGGAGGAGAGTTTTACCTTCTTGAAGAGGTGTATCATGAAGAAGTTTGTGAAGATAAACCTCAAGGTGAAAATGTGTTTGATGACAATGACGATGAGGAATAAGATCTATGTGAAGGGAGAGATATATCCGTTTCTAATGGGCTGATGAGGAATAATCCAATTGACAATGCTTGGCCTCAAGAAGGAGAGTTCACCGTAGGAATGTATATGGTGAGGCAAGTTATTATTAGCACGTCCATGGATAACCCAAGTCAAAGGTGAAATCCATTCCATTCCAAGTGCCTCATCAAAAGTAAAGTGTGCTCCTTAATCATTGATAGTTGAAGTTAAGTCAATTTTCATAGCACCGCATTGATGAATTTCTTGAAACTCCATACCACTAAGCGTGCTATGCCTTACAAAATTTAATGGTTGTGTGAGTGTGAAGAATTAAGAGTACACTGACAAGTGTTGATCAAATTTCAAATTAGCAAGTACCATGATGAGATCTTATGTGATATGGTCCCAATGTAAGCTTGTCATCTGCTACTCAGGAGACCTTGGCAATATGACCATGCAACAAAGCATAATGGTAGATCTAATAAGTATTCACTTGTTTTAGATGGCCGTAAGTATGTTTTTCATCCTATGTCACTCTCTCAAGTCAATGAAGTGTATCAAAAGAAGAGTGAATTGAAGGAGAAAAAGAAGAGCAAAGAGGAACATATGGAAATAAAGGAGGAAGAGGTAGAGGAAAAGAGAAGGGTAAGGGGAAAGACTAATGTGATGTTATCTATATGCAAGGAGATAAGAGAGGAAGTTGATGCTAAAAGATCATCAATCCTTATCAAACATAAGGATCATGTGTTATGAAAAAACCAATCTCATTGTTCTCTTCTACATTCTATTTCTCTACTTTTGCAGGAATATGGTGATGTCTTCCCAAATGAGCTTCCTAGTACATTACCTCCACTTTGAGGTATTGAGAATTAAATTGATTTTGTGTGGGTATCTCAATTTCCCAACAAACCAACTTGTTAAAACAACCCCGAAGATACCAAAGAGCTTCAAAGGCAAGTTCAGGAAAGATGGAAAGTGGCACATATGTGTGGATTGTTGAGTCTGTGTGTGAGAGAAAGTATGTTAGAGAAAGTATGAGTCTGTGTGTCATTTTGGTTATTTTGGTTCCAAAGAAAGATGGAAAGTGGCACATATTTGTGGATTGTTGAGACATCAACAAAATCATAACAAAGTATCATCATTCTAACCCTAGGTTTGATGATACGCTTGATGAGCTCAATGGTTCTTGTGTGTTTTCAATGATTGATCTTAGGAATGTTATCATAAAGTCTGGATTCATCCCTGAGATGAATGAAAAACCACATTCAATACCAAGTTTGGTCTATATGAATGGTAGGTGATGCCTTTTGGGCTCACTAATGCTCTTAGTACCTTTATGCGACTCATGAACCATGTGATGAAACCTTTCATACAGAAGTTTAATATTGCTTACTTTGATGATATCTTGGTCTATAGCAAATCCATGAATGAGCATATAGAGCATTTGAGACGTGTTTTTGATGTGCTTAGAAAGGAACAACTTTATGCTAATCTTGTGACGTGTTCATTTTATGTTTATAAAGTTGTTTTCTTAGGCTTTGTTGTGAGTGCAAGGGGCGTTAAGGTTTATGAATCTAAGATAGACGCTATTAAGAATTGGCTAACCCCGAAATCCATAAGCGATGTCCTAAGTTTTCATAGATTGGCTAGTTTTTATAGGCGGTTTGTCAAAGGATTTAGTTCATGGATTGGCTAGTTTTTATAGGCAGTTTGTGAAAGGATTTAGTACTATCAATGCACCTTTAACCAAGGTAATCCAGAAGTGTAAGCCTTTCATGTGGGGTGAGAAGCAAACAAAGGCCTTTGAGACCTTGAAATTCATGCTTAGTTCCACTCCACTATTACAATTGCCCAATTTTGAGAAAATTTTTGAAGTGGAATGTGATGCTAGTAAAGTAGGCATTGGAGCCATCTCAATGCCAAACCAAAATCCCATTTCTTATTGTAGTGAAAAGCTAAAAAGTGCCAGTTTGAATTATTCCACTTATGATCTTGAATTTTATTCTTTGATTAGGGTATTGGGAAATTGGAAACATTATTTGTGATACAAATAATTGCAATTCAGACCGATCATAAGTCCCTAAAGCATATTCGAGTTCAAGGTAAGTTGAACAAAAGGCACGTCAAATGGATTGAGTTCCTTGAAACTTTTCCTTATGTAATCCACTGCAAAAAGGGAAAAGAAAATGTGGTGGCCGATGCGTTGTCAAGAAAACATGTGTTGATAAATACTTTATCTTCTAAATTTCATAGTTTTGATTGTTTTAAGGCATTGTATCCTAAGGAACCCATATTTACTTCAATCTACAAAGATTGTGAGGAATGGGAAAAGGAAAGATGGCTTATGGATAGATCTTATGCTCCCTATTCCAAGTTTGATGCTTTCTTGTTCAAATTCAAGAGACTATGTGTGCCTATGGTCTCTTGGAAAGAACATATTATGGGAGAGGCACACGATGGACGATTGTTGGGAAACTTTGTTGTGGACAAAAATAAGGGAATTTTTGAGGAGCAATTCGATTATCCCAAGTTGCATAAAGATGTTGTGCAAATTTGTATGAGTGCTGACATGCTAAGTCATGCCTCCTTCTCCAAGTCTTGTACACACCACTTCCCACACTTCAATGACCTTGGCTTCATATTTCTACGGATTTTGGTTTTGGGTTTGCTAAGGACTAAAAGAGGAAGAGATAGCATCTTTGTAGTTGTTGATCAATTTTCAAAGATGAGTTATTCATTCCATGTCACTTATGTGATGATACACTTCATGTTTCCATCTTTGTTCCTCAAAAAATGTTTTCAAATTTCATGGAATTCCTCAAACCATTGTAAGTGACAGGGATCCAATGTTCCTTAGTCACTTTTGGAAAGAATTGTAGTGTAGACTTGGTATCAAATTGTTGTTCTCAACTTCTGGTCACCCACAAACTGATAGCCAAATCAAAGTTGTGAATAGGACCTTGGGTTCTATGCTTCATACCATGGTAAATGAAAAGTTGGCATCATGGGAGGAACATTTACCTCTAGTTGACTTTCCTAACAATCGTGTTATTCATAGGACTATTGATAAGTCTCCATTTTTGAGGTTGTATATGGATTTAACACCCTAACCCACTTGGTTTTAATTCCTCTTTTCCAAGATGTTGTTTTAAGCTTAGATGGAAACAAAAGGGTGAAGTCCATGAAGAAACTCCATGAGAGAGTTTGACTGTAACATCTCTCATGTACCTCAAAAAAATGCCCTATACTGTATTTCTTGGATATTCGAAAATTCATGCATGACTTCATAAATCCAACTTCATATTTATTTTCAAGGGGAAAATTGTGTAGGAAAGAGGTGGTCTTCGATTTTTCGATGACCCATAGTAAAAAATAATTGTTCGCTATGGGGACTGAACTTGAAAGGGTATGCGACCAGTCTACTTTATGGACTAGTCGCACACTGGTACAAACAGGTTCTAAACCCAATCCTGTGCCAAAATAGGAAAAAATTGAAGTTTGCATGAAGATGTACTAGTCCATTGAAAGTCAGCATTGCAGACTTATCGCGGACTAATTCAATAGGTTTCTTAATTTTCTGGTTTCACTTAAGGAAAATTGGGTAATAACCCCAATGCATATATAGACAGGATACCCTTATTCCTTAGCCACTTTTTAGCCTTAAAGCTCAAAACAATCTCTCAAATCCGCTCGAAAACATCATCAACTATCCCATTAAATTTTAAGAATCTCAAGAACTTGCTTTGGATTTCATGAACCCAATTCAACCCTCAAGTCTTCCTCAAGTCTTTCTTCAATAAAACTCCAAGATTAAGATATGTGGGCTTCATTCATGGGATTTCTTCAACCCATGAAGCCAATCCTTCTCTCATTATCAAATTTCATGATTTTAAGGTTGAATACTTTATGGTTAATTCTTATTATGCATTGTACACATGATTTAAGTTTGAATTCTTCAAGTAATTATTTTTTTATGCTTAAAACCATTTGGGTTTGACATTGTGATGGATTTTACAATATAACTTTATGTACTCTAAGATGCTATGAAAAGTTATGGAAGAACTTATGGATTTTAGTTGGATTTCATGATACTCAAAATGATGGTTTTACTACAATGTTGGTGGGTTGATTTTAATGAATTTAAAATAAATTGATTGTACTCCTTCATGTTTTATACTCTTGAATTGCATGATTTCAAACTTATGTGTATATTACCCACCATGTTTTAACTAAAGTATTTGACTAGATCCTATGTTGACGAGAGTCTTATTGTAAGACATGTGAATTATAAATATTATAATTGTTAAAGGGATATTTTGCATATTATGAGCTCATGAGAATGTTACAAGTGTATGACTGACATGAAACCCTTTCTTGATATTATGATGTCATGGTTAAATGAGATACTCTTATGATGATACCATGTCGCAGAGGTCAAATTAACACATGTTTGTTATAGCTGCGTCGCTGGGCTGTCGCTGATCGACTCTGGATAAGAAAATTATGAAAATTAAAATTGTTAATCATTTACTTTTAAATCAGGGTTAGACCCTTCTCTCCTTAATTTTGACCCCCTGAATAAGAATATAAAGTCGGATTTTCCATATTGCGCACGAATTTTGAGATATGAAATTAAAAATTCCAAGCATTCTGAGGCACATTTTCGCGCACTTTTTGGGGTCGTTTCAATATTTTCCCCTTGAGAACATTTGTCCCTGAATGTAAAATAGATGTACAAGATGAGAGTGATCATAAACAAATCAGCCCCAACAAGAATACAGCATCACATTTAAAATACCATTTTCAAAATCTCAACATAAGTGTAAAAATCATCATAAAATTGCCAACTTAAACATGAATGCATATGAATGACATAGAGGCTGAAATACAAGGCTTGAAATCACATAGGGGACTTAGAATTTGTACCCTAGGCTTGAGTGGAGTGTAAAAGATAAGGATACCACTTTCGCATGTCCGCTTCGGCCTCCCAAGTAGCACTTTCGATTTGTTGGTTCCTCAAAAGGATCTTAAAGGATGCCACCTCTTTGTTCCTCAATCTATTTACTTGCCTATCCAAAATCTGAACCGGAACCTCCTCATAGGTCAAGTTATCCTCAACAACACCCACAACATCAAGAGGCACAATAGCATTAGGATCACCAACATATTTCTTCAATGTAGAGACATGAAACACCGGATGAACCAAATTCATTTAACTAGGCAACTTCAATTCATAAGCTACCTTGCCAACCCTCTTCAAGACATCATAAGGACCAAGATATCTTAGAATCAACTTTCTCTTTTTACCAAAACGGACCACATCTTTCATTGGAGAAGCTTTCAAATAAACCCAATCTCTCACTTTGAATGCAAGGTCTCTTCTTCTCACATCGGCATAGGTTTTTGACGACTTTGGGCCATCTTCAACCTTTCTTTAATCATCCTAACCTTCTCAAGAGCATCTATAACAAAATATGGTACTAATAAAGCTACCTCTCCAACGTCAAACCAACCAACTAGCGATCTACAATGCCTCCCATAAAGATCCTCAAAAGGAATCATACCGATACTAGAGTGGTAGCTATTGTTGTAGGCAAACTCAATCAAAAGAAGATGGTTATCCCAACTACCCCTCAACTCCAGTACACAAGCCCTTAACATATACTGAAGTGTTTGAATGGTTCTTTCGGCTTGGCCATCCGTTTGGGGGTGAAAGGTCATACTAAGATGAACTTTTGTACCAAGACCCCTTTGAAAGGACCTCCAAAAGTGTGAACTGAATTGTGAACCACAATCTGATATGATGAACAAAGGAACCCCATGAAACCTTGCTAACTTATGGATGTATAACCTTGCATACTCTTCAGTCCAAATGTGGTCTTAACCAGTAGAAAGTGGGACGATTTCATCATCCTATCAAGCACCACCCATGTGGAATCAAAACCCTTCCTAATCTTGGGAAACCCAACCACAAAATCCATATTAATCACTTCCCACTTCTAAGTAGGAATCTTTATGTCTTAGATTAATCCACTCGGCCTTTGATATTCGGCTTTGACTTGTTGACAACTATGGCAACCGGAAACAAATTTGGCAATGTCCCTCTTCATGCCTCCCCATAATACACCTCTCAAGTCTCTATACATTTTGGTGGAAACGGGGTGTATAGAATAAGAAGAATTGTGGGCCTCATCAAGAATTTTCTCCCTCAAACCATCAACTAAGGCGCACACACCCTACCTTGATACCTAAGGGCACCATGTCCCCCTCGGGAGTAAACCTCTACTTTGCCCTCTTTCACCAAGGCCTTCAATTCAAGCAAGGAGGAGTCAAGATCTTGTTTTGCTATCACCTCATCAACCAATGAAGACTTAGAACCATCAACAACCACCACACCATCATCACCAACCTCCTCCAACCTAACCACAAATCTAGCCAATTGATGCACCTCCCCAGCCATCTCCCTACCACCATTGACATAGGCTAAGCTACCCATATACACCTTACTCAAGGCATCCGGCACCACATTTCCCTTACCCGGATGATAATGCACACTCATGTCATAGTATTTAAGAACTTATAACCATCTCCTTTGCCTCAAGTTGAGATCCTTTTGAGTGAAGACATATAGGAGGCTCTTATGATCGGTGAACACATCCACATGGACCCTATACAACTAGCGATGTGAAATCTTTAATGAAATGGGTAAGGTAGTTCCTTTTATGTACCTTGAGTTTTCTAGAAGAATAAGCTATGACCTTACTATTTTTCATCAACACACGACCCAAATCAACGCGAGAAGCATCACAATACACCACAAATTCCCTAAGCCCATCCGGTAGTGAAAATATAGGAGCGGACACAAAATTGTCTTTCAATGTTTGGAAGCTCCTCTCACATTCGTTGGTCCACACAAACATAAGCTTCTTTTGAGTCAATTTTATCATAGGGGAAGCAATAGAGGAGAATCTATTCAAAAACATTCTATAATAACCTGGTAGGCCTAGGAAGCTCCTAATATCTGACGAGGTGAATGGTCTAGCCTAATTTCTAATTACATTGGTTTTCTTAGGGTCCACTTTTGTAACATCCTCCGACACCATATGACCCAAGAATACAACCTCCTTTAACCAAAATCCACACTTATCATATTTGGCATACAATTTCTTCTCCCTCAATCTTTGCAACACAATCCTTAAATAATACCCCATATGCTCCTCCCTACTATGTGAATAGATCAAAATATTATCAATGAACACCACAACAAGGGAATCAAGGTAAGGTTTGAAGAACCAATTCAGTAGGTCCATGAAGATGTCCGGTGCATTAGTCAACCCAAACAACATCAGAATAAGCTCAGAATGCCCATATCTACTCCGAAAGACCGTCTTGGGAATATTACCGCCGTCACCCTCACTTGATGATACCCAGACCGAAGATCAATCTTAGAGAAGAAGATATCCCCTTGAAATTGGTCAAACAAATCATCAATCCTTGGAAGAGGATACCTATTATTGATGGTGACCCTATTGAGTTGTCGATAGTCAGTGCACATTCTAAGCGACCCATTCTTCTTCTTCACAAATAACACCGAGGCACCCCAAATTGATTGACTAGGTCTAATAAATCCCTTTTTCAACAAATCATTCAATTGTTCCTTTAACTCCTTCAACTCCGCCAGGCAATACGGTAAGGGGAATGGAGATAGATTGAATATCGGGAAGGATATCTATGTCAAAACCTATCTCCCTTTGGGGATGGACACCGAGAAGGTCATTTGGGAAGACATCAAGAAACTCACTTACTGTGGGAACTGACTCAATCGAAGGGAATTTGGACTCCACATCTTTAACCTTCATAAGATGATACAAACACCCCTTAGAAATCAACTTATGGGCTTTAATTCATGAAATGAATCTACCCTTGACCACCACATCTTGACTTTCCCACTCAAGGATGGGTTCATTGAGAAATTGTAACTTGACCTTATGAGTTCTACAATCAATAGAAGCATAGTAGGCATACAACAAATCCATCCCAAGAAAGACATCAAAATCTACCATGTCTAATTCAACAAGATCATAAGGTAATAACCTATGCAAAATGCAAATAGGACAACTCTTATAAACATTCCTAGCAATAATAGAGGCACCAATAGGAGTAGACACTTTATATGACTCATGAAACAACTCGAGGTCAACATGGAACTTTTTAGCAATAAGAGGTATAACAAAGAAAAGAGTGGCACCGGGATCAATCGAAGCATATACATCAAAGTCAAAGATTTCCAACATACCGGTAACAACATTGGAAATCTAACCAACCCCTTGCCTCTAATGTAGTGCATAAAATCGATTGTGCTTTGGGGCATCACCTTGAGGACCACCTCTACCCAACAGAATCGCATTTGCACCTGTACCTTTCCATGGTTTGTTGGACAATATATCTTCTCGTGACAAAGCTCCTAACATTCATAGCATGCATTTGAAACCCTTCAAACATGGACCTCTATGGCTCCTTCGACATTTAGGGTGCACATCAATAGGAGCCACCCCATCAACACCTTGAGGCCTAGGGGAGTCGTTGGCAAACCCCCTATTAGTAGCATAAGAAGGCCCTTGGCCTTGATGAAATTTAGCACCATTTTGGAACTTAGCCTAAAATTGGGCCCTCTTGGCCTCATGCCCCCTTTCTTCCTCAATTTTTCTTCCTCCGTTTGCTCACCATAGGTCATTAGCCGAGACAAGTCCATGTCAATAATTAGCATGGCAGACCGGCATTCTTCGCTTACCAAGACGGAGACCCCCATCATAAGCTTATTCATCCTAGATCCAGGATCAACCACCAAATAAGGAGCATATATTGAAAATTGATTAAGCTTGAGGGCATACTCCCTCACACTCAAAGCACCTTGTTTCATGTTCATAAACTCTACCAACTTTTCTCCCTTAAGCTCAAGAGGGAAAAACTGATTAAGGAAAGACAATTTGAACTCCTCCCAAAGCACCACATTACTAATTCCCTTTTCTCCCATACCATATTTTGGCATACCCCTTTGAGTTGATACGCTGCCAACTCCGCCTTTTCGTTCGGCGCAACGCCCATGATAATCAAGATTTTATAGACCTCATTAACAAACTCTTGTGGATCTTCATCCACCTCTGACCATAGAAAACTAGAGGATTCATCCTCATGAAGTCTCTTACCCTATCCTCCAAGGTAGTAGCATAAGGAACTTGGGCCCCTTGATTGACTTGGTTGGCCACAACTTGGGAAAGCATAATGAGAGCATCTCGGAGCTCACCATTGGTAGGCTACTCCTCGAGAGTTTGGGCCCTTCGTCCTCGAGTGTTTGGTATGATCTAGCACAGCAAACAACAATTATTAGGGGGAAAAACTCACTACAACCCTATTGCACAACGCAGATCATGAAGAAGGGAAATATTTCCTAAAACGTCTCATAGCCTTCTACTCATAGTCATGGCACGTTTCACAACCATGAATAGGACTCTAATCGACATGGTGTGTTGGACTCTAAGGATCTATCAACCTAGTGCTCTGATACAAGGTTTGTCATGACCAAAGCCTAGGTCCTAGATGTAACACGACGAATGGGGATCCCAAAGGAACCCCAAACAAGCCTCTTAACTTTTCATTACACATCATTGGTCGTGGAAGCATATTAAAACATAAGAGAATAAGAATAGGGCAATGATTCTAAGGGAAAAGATTGCATAACATCATAATCAAGAGAAAAGAGCCAAGCTCATACCATAGATACATAACAAGTCCAACAAACACCTCTAATACATAGATAAGAACAGGGGCCAAGACAAAGCAACTAGGCTCACCTTATAGACAAAATAGACAATAAAGAAGAATATCTAAACACATAACAAGAGCAATATAGACTAAGGTCCCCGAAGTGGTTGACTCACCAACTAGCTTGAGTTTTATCGAACTTGTCATGTGGAGGAGGATGATCAACTAGGGCTCCGGTCCTACATGGTGATTTCATGTAGGAAAGAGTAAGCGTTAGCATGTTTGAATGTACTAAGTGTGTAGGATGCAATTAACAATTGATTGACATCATAATCAAAATACATAATATTAAACAATAGACATAATATAATAATATGACATGTATAATCAATGTTTAAGTAAAACATGCTTAAGTAACTCATACTCAATTAGGATATCATATGAGTATAAGAGACCAAGTTAGCTATTCGAGCTACAAACCCCTTGGTGGTTGTGTGGTACATGGTTGATGATAATCACACCTTATCACCACGGTGGCGAAGTACAAACCCCTCACATGGTTGATGAGTACAAACCCCCTCCTTGGTTACCCGGGCTCTTATCCCTCTGGATCGGGTATGGTCTAATGCAACACTTTGTATAGAGAATATCATGTACATAAGCTTATTTATTATGGTAATGGGAGACTCCTAGTACGTAGACGAGTTCAAATTTTCTCTATGAATTGAGTTTTGGGTGTTGGTCCATACAAGGGTCAAAGTTAAATTGGCATAACTTTTAGCACACTTGGAATTGGGTGGCCCACGACATGTCAAATGAAATCCCATTTACTTAGCTTTCCAAAGCACTTGATTTCACCTCATTTAGATTTTAAAGTCAAAAGTTATGGCTATTTTACTGAAGACTGCCACTAGAGTTGCACTACAAGCCCACTGTTACGAGTTGTAGGTCGGGGTACGACTCATAGGTCAGGTTCCTATAAATTTCTAGAGACTCCAAAATTGAGCCTAGGGGTCATGGGAAGGGTCCTAAAAGTCGTAATGCTACCTAGGGGTCGTAACGGGGCCCGTAACAACCGTTAGATAGCTTTTTAGAAAGAGTTATTTTGGTCCTTTCCCACACTTTCTAAGCTCTAGATTGACATTTTTATGTTCATTCAAGGTTCTAAACCCTTAAGTTCTTCATTTTATTGATAAAATACTCTCTCAAACCCTTATTTTAATATTTCACTCCCAAAATCAAGTGTTCAAATCTCTTCCGGATCTTAAGGAATTCATCCAAGCTTCAAGTTCTCACCTCCATCTTAACCTAGAAATTCTCCAAAGCTAAGGTATGTGGGTTTTAACTATTGGGTCCTTCCACTCATGGTGCCCTAACCTCCTTTTTACTCAATTTGCATGATTTAAAGCTGATTTTACAAATGGAATTACTAGTATGAGCATGTCTATGAACTATGTTAAAGCTATGTAAAGTTGTGACTATTTTGCTATGTTTTGAGCTATAAATCTTGGATCTATTGTAAGATTTGATGAGGGATTTTGGTGTGTATTGCTTAATGGTGTTGCAAGGTGTTGATTGATGGTTTTAGAATGGATTTTTTTGTATGATTTCATCTATAAATTGCATGGTTTTGTACCCCCATTAAACACCGCCAAGTGTTTGATAAAATGTTCGAATATGGTTTCTTGAGCAATTAAAGATCCGATGCATGTCTTATGAGTTGAATGACTTTATGATGATGAAATGTATGTTTATATAGGCTTTATTTATGAGAATTATCTATATTATTCTAAGATGACCATGTCTTGATGAGGGGGTACCACACCTTGACCATTATGATAAAAGGGATGATGTTCATTAACCAAATTGAGGGGTTGATACTTCATTAACCAAATTGAGGGGTTGATACCTCATAAAGGGTTGATACCTCACTAACCAAATTGTTTACGTCGATACCTAAATCACCTTAAAGGTGGGTGGTGTATGTTAATAACAAAATTGAGCGGTTGATACCTCAATCACCTAGGATGGGAGGTGGTAAACCCATTAGCCAAAGGAAGGTCTCCTTCTACTTACATTTTATGATTTATATAAGAATGATTTTACTTCAAGCATCATTCATACAAGTCATATCGTTACTACGCTATCCAATTGTCTATGTTTATGCATTTCGATTGTGTTGCCTATCTCTTGTTGAATTGCATCCTACATAGTTAGTACATTCAAATGTACTAACGTATACTCTATGCCTACATGATGTTAGCATGTAGGAACCGGTGCTCTATTTGGTCATCGTCCTCCTCCATGTGGCTAGTGGCATCTATTCAAGCTAGTTGGTGAATCCTTATGTCCAGAGGGTAATATCTATGTTCTTATGTTATGCTTGACTTTGCCTATTCTAAGTTCTATGTAAGAGGTATTGTTGGACAAGATATGTATTATGCTTGAGTTTTGACTTACTTATGATATTTAAGCTATTTAAATATAAGTCTCTCTCCCATAGTCCCAGTTTTCTCTTGTTCATGTTTCATAAGATGAATTATCTTGCTTCTAAGACTAAGGATGTGTGATGATATGCTATGAGGCTTTCTTAGGGTTCCTTCGGGTTCCCTATTTGCCGATCACATCTAGGCCCTACACTTGGGTTGTGAAACTAGCTTCTTCTCTAAGATTGATCTTCAGTCCGGGTATCATCAAATGAGGGTGAGGGAGTGTGATATTACCAAGATGGCCTTCAGACTAGATATGGGCATTATGAGTTTGTTGTGATAAAGTTTGGGTTGATCAATGCACTAACCATCTTCATGGACCTAATGAATAGGGTATACAAACCTTACCTTGATTCCTTTGTTATGGTGTTCGTTGTGATATTTTGATCTATTCACATAGTAGGGAGGAGCATATGGGGCATTTGAGGGTTGTGTTACAAAGATTGAGGGAGGAGAAATTGTATGTCAAATATGATAAGTGTGAATTTTGGTTGAAGGAGGTTGCATTCTTGGGTCACGTGGTGTCGGGGGATGGAATAAAAGTGGACCCTAAGAAAAGTGATGTGATTATAAATTAGCCTAGACCATTTACCTCGTCAAATATTAGAAGCTTCTTGGGCCTAGCGGGTTATTGTAGATGGTTTGTGAATGGGTTCTCCTCTATTGCTTCCCCTATGATAAAATTGATACAAAAGAAGGTTAAATTTGTGTGGACCGAGGAGTCTGAGAGGAGCTTCCAAACATTGAGAGACAGGCTTGCATCTGCTCCTATATTATCACAACTGGATGGGCTTGAGGGACTTGTGGTGTATTGTGATGCTTCCCGGGTATGTTTCTATTGTGTGTTGATGCAAAACGGTAAGGTCATAGCTTATGCTTCTAGAAAACTTAAGATACATGAAAGGAATTACCCTACCCATGATCTTGAATTGGCCATCGCGGTGTTTGCTTAAAGATTTGGCATCACTACTTATATGGGGTGCATGTGGATGTGTTCTCCGATCAAAAGAGCCATAGTTGCCAAATTCGTTTTCAGTTGCCATAGTTGTCAACAAGTCAAAGCCAAACATCAAAGGCAGGGTGGCCTAACCCAAGACATAGAGATTCCTACTTGCAAGTGGGAAGTAATTAATATGGATTTTGTGTTTGAGTTGCCCAAGACTAGGAAAGGTTTTGATTCCATATGTGAGGTGGATGATAGGATGATGAAATCGGCTCACTTTCTAACGGTTAAGACTATATTTAGGGCTGAGGAGTATGCAAGGTTGTTTATCCATGAGTTAGTGATATTGCATTGGGTTTCTTTGTCCATCATATCAGATCGTGGTTCAAAATCCACTTCACACTTTTGGAGGTCCTTTCAAAGGGGTCTTGGTACAAAAGTTCAACTTAGTACGGCCTTCCACCCCTAAACGGATGGCCAATCCGAAAGAACCATTCAAACACTTGAGGATATTCTAAGGGCTTGTGTATTGGAGTTGAGGGGTAGTTGGGATGACCATCTTTCTTGGATTGAGTTTGCCTACAACTATAGCTATCACTCTATTATCAGTATGGCTCCTTTTGAGGATTCTTTATGGGAGGCGTTGTAAATCACTGATTGGTTGGTTTAAAGTTTGAGAGGTGGCTTTATTAAGACCAAATCTGGTTATGGATGTTCTTGAGAAGGTTAGGATGATTATGGAAAGGTTGAAGAGGGCCCAAAGTCATCAATAATTCTATACCAATGTGAGAAGAAGAGACCATGAATTCAAAGTAGGTGATTGGGTTTATTTGAAAGTTTCTCCAATGAAAGGTGTGGTCCATTTTTGTAAAAAGGGAAAGTTGAGTCTAAGATATGTTGGTCCTTATGAAGTCTTGAAGAGGGTTGGCAAGGTAGCTTATGAAATGAAGTTTGCTAGTGAAATGAATTTGGTTCATCGGTGTTTTGTCTCTATGTTGACGAAATGTGTTGGTGATCCTAATGCGATTGTGCCTCTTGATATTGTGGGTATTGTTGAGGATAACTTAACCTATGAGGAGGTTCCGGGTTAGATTTTGGATAAGCAAGTAAAGAGATTGAGGAACAAGGAGGTGGCATCCAACCTAAGTTACCAATTCTAAGTCCCTTATATGATTTCAAGTCTTGTATTTCAGCCCCTATGTCATTCATATGCACTCATGTTTCAGGTGGCAAGTTTATGTTGGTTTTACTTATGTTGAGATTTTGAAAATGGTGTTTTAAATGTGACGTTACATTCCTGTTGGGGCTGATTTATTTATGATCACTCTCATCTTATACGTCACTTTAACATTCGGGGATGAATATTCCCAAGTGGAAGATATTGAAACAACCCCAAAAAGTGCCCGAAATGTACCTCAAAAAGCTAAGAATTTTAAATTCCACGTATCTCAATATCCATGAGCAATATCGAAAATTAGACTTCATATTATTGTTCAGGGGGTCAAAATTAGGGGGAGAAGGGTCTAACCCCGATTTATAAGCAAACGATTAGTAATTTCAGTTTTCATAATTTTCATATCCAGAGTCGATCCGCGACAGCACCACGACGCGTAATTGTTGCGGACATGTGTTAATTTAACCTCCGCGACAGGTCTGCATTGTGGACCAGTGTATTTTGTTGCCAGTGATTTCTATCTCAATCCAAGGCTTTTGGGTCTTGGGCCCAAGTGTTCCTAACGTGTTTTTACCTATACTTAGCCGTATTTCACCCTCATATCATCCTAAATATTCACCGATACTCACTCAAACACATAGTCACATTTTCACTCCACAATCCCTCATCGCATCCTAAGGTTCTTCTTCGTGGTTCTTCTTGAAGCTTTAAGTTTCCATCTCCATTTTTCACCAAATTCATCTTTAAGCTAAGGTATGTGGGTTTTAGCCATTGGGTCCTTCCACCCATAGCGCCCTAACCTCCTTTTACTCAAATTGTATGATTTATATTGGTTTACAAATGGGTCTTTTTTATTATTATAGTCACACTGCACACTATGTTAAGGCTATGTAAAGTCGTGATTGTCTTGATATGTTTTGAGCTATAAATCTTGGACCTATTATAAGAGTTGATGAGGGGTTTTGATATATATTAATTGAGGGTGTTGC
The DNA here is from genome assembly GCA_011800125.2 of Solanum clarkiae. NCBI lineage: Eukaryota > Viridiplantae > Streptophyta > Magnoliopsida > Solanales > Solanaceae > Solanum > Solanum clarkiae. The sequence continues at coordinate 11,581,353 of JAABOM020000092.1, forward strand.
AAGGAGTTTATTGATGGTTTTACAATGGATTTGCTTGCATGATTTCATCTCTATATTTCATGGTTTTATAGTAGCATTACACACCCTCTAGGTTTTTCATAAAATGTCTGGAAGTGGTTTCTTAACGAGTTGAAGCTGTAAAGCATGAGATATGATATGAATGAATATTTGATGATGAAATGAGCTTATGTATATGATATACTCTATATAAAGTGTTGCATTAGACCATACCCAATCCGGGGGGATAAGAGCCCAGCTAACCAAGGTGGGGGTTTGTACTCATCAACCATGTGAGGGGTTTGTACTTCGCCACCATGGTGATAAGGTGTGATTATCATCAACCATGTAAGGGGTTTGTACCACACAACTACCAAGGGGTTTGTACCTTGAATAAATAGTTTAGTCTCTTCTACACATATGACATCTGAATTAAGTGTGAGCTACTTAAGCATGTTTTACTTAAGCATTGATCATACATGTCATACTGTTATATTATGTTTATTGCTTAATATTATGCATTTTGATTATGATGCCAATCTATCGTTGCATTGAATCCTACATACTTAGTATATTTAAACATACAAACGCATACTCTTGCCTACATGATATGGCTATGTAGAAATTGGAGCCCAAGTTGATCATCCTCCTCCTTGTAGCTAGTTCAATACGACTCAAGCTGGTTGTGAGTCCTCCACTTTGGGGACCTTTGTGTATGTTTCTCTTATTATGTATTGAGATATTCTTCTTTATTGTCTATTTTGACCATGAGGGTGAGCCCGATTGCTTTGTCTTGGCCCCCGCTCTTATCTGTGTATTAGAGGTGTTTATTGGACATGTTATGTATCTATTATATGAGATTGACTCTTGTCTCTTGAATATGATGTTATGCAGGCTTTTCCATTAGTCCCTTTGCCCCTGTTCTTACTCTCCTATGTGTTTATATGCTTCTGCGACCAATGATGTGTAATGACAAGTTAAGACGCTTGTTTGGGGTTCCTTTGGGTTCCCTATTCTCCGTGTCACGTCTAGGCCCTAGGATTTTGTCATGACAAACTAGTACCAAGTTTTTCATGACCAAAGCCTAGGGCCTAGACGTGACACAGCGAATGGGGAACCTCCTTGAGGACCACCTCTACCCAATGGGACCGCATTTGTACCTCGTCCCTTGCCATAGTTTCTGAGACAATCTACTTGTGACAAAGCTCCACAAATTCATAGCATGTATTAGAACCCTTCAAACATGGACCTCCATGGCTCCTCCCACATTTAGGGCACACATCAATAGGAGCCACCCCACCAACACCTTGAGGCCTAGGGAAGTCGTTAAGAAACCCCCTATTAGTAGCATGAGAAGGCCCTTGGCCTTGATGAAATTTAGCACCCTTTTGGAATTTACCCTCAAATGGGGCCCTCTTGGTCTCATTCCCCCTTCTATTCCTCAATTTCTCCTCTTTCACTTGCATGGCACAGGTCATCAATCGAGACAATTCTATGTCACTAATTAGCATGGCAGACCAGCATTCCTCAATTACCAAGTCAGTGACCCCCATCACAAACTTATTCATCCTAGATCTAAGATTAGCCACCAAATGAGGAGTATACTTTGAAAGTTTATTAAACTTGAGGGCATACTCCCTCACACTCATAGCACCTTGTTTCAAGTTCATAAACTCTACCAACATTGCTTCCCTAAGTTCAAGAGAAAAAGAATGATTAAGGAAAGCCAATTTGAACTCCTCCCAAAGCACCACATTACCAATGCACTTTTTATCCTTCCATTGCTCATACTATATTTGTGTTACTCCTTTGAGTTGGTACATTGCCAACTCTGCCTTTTCAGTCGTCCTAACACCCATGATATTCGAGATTTTGTAGACGTCATCAATGAACTCATATGGATCTCATCCATGTTTAACCCATAGAAAACCGAAGGACTCATCCTCATGAAGTCTCTTACCCTAGCCCTCGGGGTAGTAGTATGAGGGGCTTGGGCCCCTTGATTGACTTGGTTAGCCACAACTTGGGTAGCCACAACTTGGACAAGCATAGTGAGAGCATCCCGAAGATCACCATTGGTAGGTTGTTCCTCAGGAGTTTGATCCCATCTTCTTCTAGTTTTCGGCATGATCTAGCAAAGCAAAGAACAATAATTAGGGGGAAAACTCACTACAACTCTATAGCACGATGTAGACCATAAAGAAGGGAAACATTTCCTAAAACGTCTCATAGCCTCCTACTCATAGTCATGGCGCGCTTCACAACTATGAATAGGACTCTGATCAACGCGGTGTGTTGGACTCCATGGATCTATTAACCTAGTTCTCTGATATCAAATTTGTCACAACTCAAGCCTAGGGCCTAGACATGACACGACGAATAGGGAACCCGAAGGAACCCCAAACAAGCCTCTTAACTTGTCATTACACATCCTTAGTTGTGGAAGCATATATAAACATAGAGAGTAAGAATAAGGGCTATGGGACTAAGCAAAAGCTTGCATAACACCATAATCAAGAGACAAGAGTCAAGCTCATATCATAGTTACATAACATGTCCAACAAACACCTCTAATACATAGATAAGAGCGAGGGCCAAGACAAAAGCAACCGGGCTCACCCTCATAGTCAAAATAGACAATAAAGAACAATGTCTCAATACATAATAAGATAAACATAGGCTAAGATCCCTGAATTAGAGGGCTCACCAACTAGCTTAAGTAGTATCGAACCAGCCACCTGAAGAAGGATGATCATCTTGGGCTCCGATCCCTACATGGTAGTTTGTCACAATCAAAGCCTAGGGCCTAGACATGACACGGCAAATGGGGAACCCGAAGGAACCCCAACCAAGCCTCTTAACTTGTCATTACACATCATTAGTCGCGGAAGCATATAAAAGCATAAAAGAGTAATAATAGGGGCAATTGGACTAAGGGAAAATCTTACGTAACTTCATAATCAAGAGACAAGAGTGAAGCTCATATCATAGATACATAACATGTCCAAAAAATACCTCTAATAAATAGATAGGAGCAGGGATCAAGACATAGCAACTGCGCTCACCCTCATAGTTAAAATAGACAATAAAAAAGAATGTCTCAATACATAATAAGAACAACATAGACTAAGGTCCCTGAAGTGGAGGACTCACCAACTAGCATGAGTAGTATCGAACTAGCCATGTGGAGGTGGATGATCAACTTGGGCTACGATCCCTACATGGTGATATCATATAGACAAGAGTGTGAGTTAGTACATATGTAGGATGCAATGCAACAATAGATTGGCATCATAATCGAAATGCATAATATTAAGCAATAGACATAATATAACAATATATCTTGTATGATCAATACTTAAGTAAAACATGCTTAAGTAACTCATACTCGATAAGGATATCATATGTGTAGAAGAGACCAAGCTAGATATTCAACGTGCAAACCCTTCGTGGATGTGTGGTATAAACCCATCACATGGTTGATGAGAATCACACTTTATCACCATGGTGGCGAAGTACAAACCCCTCAAATGGTTGATGAGTGCAAACACCCACACTAGTTACCCGGGCTCTTATCCCCAGGATCGGGTATGGTCTAATGCAACACTTTATATAGAGTATATCATATGCATAAGCTCATTTCATTATCATATATTTATTCATATCATATCTCATGCTATGGACCTTCAACTCCTCAAGAAATCACATCCAGACATTTTATCAAACATTTAGAGGGTATGGAAATGCTTAGTATAAAATCATAAAATATAGAGATGAAATCATGTAAGAAAATACATTGTAAAACCATCAATCAACGCCTTGTAATAGCCTTAAGTAATATACATCAAAACTTCTCATCAAGTCTTAGAATAGGTCTAAGATTTATAGCTCAAAACATAGCAAAACAATCACAACTTTACATAGCTTTAGCGTAGTGTGTAGTGAATTTCATAAAAAGCAAGACCCATTTGTAAATCAACTTTAAATCATGCAATTTGTGTAAAAGGAGGTTAGGGCACCATGGGTGTAAGGACCCAATAGCTAAAACCCACATACCTTAGCGTAAAGATGAACTTGGTGAAGATTGGAGATGGAGACTTAAAGCTTGAAGAAGAACCTTGAAGGATAACCTTAGCTTGAGATGAGGGCTTGGGACTTGAGTTTGGGGAGTTAAAATATGACAAAGTATTTGAGTAAGTATTGGGGAATGTTTAGGATGATATGAGGGTGCAATAAGGCTAAGTATAGGTAAAAACACATTTAGGAACACTAGGGCCCAAGACCCAAAATCCTTGGACTAAGATAGAAATCACTGGCAACAAAATACACAGGTCCTCATTTGGTCCACTACGCGGACCTATCGCGGAGGTCAAATTAACACATGTCCGTGATAGCTGAGCATCGCGGTGCTATCGCGGATCGACTCTTAATATGAAAATTATAAAAATTAAAATTACTAATCGTTTGCTCTTAAATTAGGGTTAGACCCTCTCCCCCTTAATTTTTACCCCTTGAAAAAAATATGCAGCCGAATTTTTGTTATCACACACGGATTTTGAGATATATGGAATTTAAAATTCTGAGCATTCCAAGGAACATTGTAGGGCACTTTTTGGGGTCGTTTCACTATCTCTCCCTTGGGAAAATTTATCCTCGAATGTAAAAATGACGTACAAGACAAGAGTGATCATAAATAAATCAGCCCTAACAAGAATGCAACATCACATTTAAAATACCATTTTCAAAATCTCAATATTAGTGTAAAATCATAATAAACTTGCCAACATAAACATGAACGCATATAAATGATATAGGGGCTGAAATACAAAACTTGAATTCACATAGGGGACTTAGAATTAGTACTTTAGGCTTGACTTGAGTGGAAAAGACAAGGATACCGCTTTTGCATGTCCTCTTCGGCCTCCCAAGTAGCACTTTTGATTTGTTGGTTCTTCCAAATGACCTTAACAGATGTCACCTCCTTGTTCCTCAATCTCTTTACTTGCCTATCAAAAATCTGAACTTGAACCTCCTCATACGTCAAGTTATCCTCGACAACACCCACAACATTAAGAGGCACAATAGCATTAGGATCATTAATACATTTCCTCAACATAGAGACATGAAACACTAGATGAACCAAATTCATTTTACTAGGAAAATTCAATTTATAAGCTACCTTGCCAAACCTCTTCAAGACATTATAAGGACTAATATATCTTAGACTCAACTTTCCTGTTTTACCAAAACAGACCACACCTTTCATTGGAGAAACTTTTAAATAAACCCAGTCACCCACTTTGAATTTAAGGTCTCTTCTTCTCATATAGGCATAGGATTTATGACGACTTTGGGCCGTTTTCAAACTTTACCTAATCATCCTAACCTTCTCAAGAGAATCCATAATCAGATCTGGTCCAAAATTACATGATTTAAAGTTGATTTACAAATGGGCCTTGCATATTATGAAATTCATTTGCACACTATGATAAAGTTATGTATAGTTGTGACTATTTTGCTATGTTTTGAGCTATAAAGCTAGGACCAAATGTTAGATTCGAGAAGGGATATCATTGTATATGTCAATAGGGTGTTACAAGGTGTTTATTGATGGTTTTACAATAGGTTTTCTTGCATGATTTTTCTTCTCTAATTTGCATGGTTTTATGCTACCACTTCACACCCTCTAAGTGTTTGATAAAATGTCCGGATGTGGGTTCTTGAGGAGTTTAAGGTCGAAAGCATGATATATGATATGAATGACTATTTGATGATAAAATGAGCTAATGTATATGATATACACTATATAAAGTGTTTCAATAGACCATACTCGATCCGTGGGGACAAGAGCCTTGGTAACCATGTGTCACGCCCCAAAGTCCCATTAGGGCGGATTGGCACTCATTGCCGATAAGGCTCGGGAGAACCAACCTATAACTATGCGCTTTCTATACATACTGTAAGGGGTTTCTGCGTTTGACATGCCTTTAAGAAGATAACAGTGCTAACAAGCCAAAAGGAAATACATATAACTAGGCCATTGGGGCCACGATATTTAAAGTATGAGACATGAACACATTTTATTTTACATAGTCTACAAAGACTATAAATAAAGAAAAACATCTGATAAGGGTCGGCACAGCCCCGCCTCAACAAACTGTGCAATAAAACATGTAAGCTCTAGACATATACAAAGTCCCGAAACAACCTGGAGGTTGGTGACAGCAGCTGAATATCCTGTACTCCTACTGGCGAGATCTACTAGCACCTATACCTGAAGCATGAAATGCAGGTCCCCCGTAAGGGACATTTGTACGACATAATGTACTGAGTATGTAAGGCAGAAAACATTGTATATGATATAACAACTCAAGTGAAACTGTACACTGGTGTAGCATAGAAGACCACCTTTAGTTATACTGTGGGATCATGTACTTTATGTGCTTTATATTGCTTTACCTTTACTGTAGAATCTATACTGTAAAATTTGTGCACAACTATAATACAAATGACCAATTGATCAGTGGTGAAACTGTTTCGGGTTCGTCCCTCGCTAGGTTCCTCCTTAACCCGGGGGGCTACCCCCCGTAATAAGATGTTTCCCTGGCTAGGTGATTCTTACACCCCTCGGGATATCGGGATCGTCCCTCTGCTAGGTTCTTCCTTAACAACCTCAGGAAACCACCCATGATAGGATCGTCCCTGGCTAGGTATTACTTCCATCCCCTCGGGCTACCACCTATCAAAACTGTATACTTTATCTTTCAATTACCTATGAGATGGTTCTTATGGTGGTCATATTATTAGAGCTGTAGGACTATATATGTTACATGTGGCATGTAGATAATCATACAAGACAATATGTCAATGAAAAGAGTACATTACATAAATAATAAAATGCATATGAAATGAAACAACTCGTGATCTTTATCTAGTAACAAGAACTCATGTAACTTGGTATCCAAACATATATAAAGATTTGAAAGTGACTATGTATGGAATCATATGAACATGTAAAAGAGTGGAGACATGGTTAATAGTTGTGTCGGAGTTGGTGAATGCTTTTATGTATGAAGCAGAGATCTATGTTTCACGTCAAGTAATACCAAATCAAGTAACCTTACATACCTCGTTGTAAGACCTCGTTGCTACCTCGAGATAACCTTCCTTCCTCCAAATACTTATCTACAACATAGTAGGTGATAAAACTAGCATTAATAGCCAATAAATACGTCTTGGCATCCCAATCACATAAGATAACAATACATGGGCAGCAAGCGGGTATTTATAAACCCTAGCGTATTCCTTTAACTTTTCCGTCCCTAATCATATTTTCTAATACACATTAGCATGTACACATCATATACAGCCTATTACAATGACATAACAGTCTTACAACATCCCATAAAGCACAACACATCACAATTCCACACAATCAAAAAATGGACAGCATAACGTTACCTTCCTTCGCTACATTTTGATGTCGACAACTCCAAAACTATTCCAACTTTAACCAAACTGTTCCAGCAACATATACAAATAGATCCAAAACAGTATTATCACAGCACTCAAGAATTCATGAAGGATGTGAGATAATAGCCTTATATACAACATCCCACATGTTTCAATCAACATTCCACGTAAGATAACGCAATAAAACGCGCTTGGTAAGTGACACCAAAATCCAGGCAGCAATCTTAGGGTGATGTTTATAACTCAACCTATATTAATAACAACAAGTTCTCCTCATAATACAACTTAAAAACCATAGAAAATTCACCAAAACAAAAGGAAAAGGTGCAACAACTTTCTGTACAGAATCTGTCCAACAAATTTCAGCAAGTGTAACTAGCATTCTATCTCTTGTTTTTAATGATAAAACCATACTAAACACACAACTATAATTACTTATCTTTATCTTCAAGGTTTAGAGTCTCCTTAAGAACCCTAAAGGAGTCGTTTGGCTTCTTCACAAAGTTGAGAAAAGTTGAGAGGAAATGTAGAGAGCAAATCTGATTTTTCTTGTGTTCAAGTTGAGAATGAATTGTGGAGCTGCTTTGGAGCCCTTTATAAAGAGATATTATGCCAAACTTCTCTTCACATTTTGACCATCCTATACCACACAATATCAAGCTGCTTAACCACCTGCTTGGACCTCAAATTTGGGCCTTTTTAGAGCACCAACTTGATGGACTTGGGCTGCCTATTTTCAGCTTTCACTTGCTTAGTTTTTGACCCAATTTGCTAAGTATATTGTGATATATTTGGGGCCTTTTTTTTATACTTATTGGGTTGACCATGTATCCCATTTATGATACTACAACATGGGCCAATGTTACACCCTTAACACGGACTTTATTCATAATTGAACTTGGATAATTTCAACGTCGAGCCTCGTCACTGCTTAGCTAACAATTTTAAGCTAAGCAAGTAGGTGACTCACCTACTTGGTTACTAAGTCCTACAAGCACCCCATTTCTCTCACTTCATTTTAAGGCCATAATCTCCTCAATTCGACACAAAACATGTATATACTCGACCCTCTTAAGCGCTAGACGCAGATATAGCCCATTAACACAAGATTCAAGCACTTTTGAAAATTAGTGCTAATTTGACCAAACCAAGTCATTTTCTCTTTTTTTTTACTAGTATTGTAAGGTGTGGGTGTTACACCATGTTAGGGGTTTATAATCATCAATCATATGAAGGGTTTATACTTCATCACCATGTTGATAACGTGTGATTATCATCAAGCATGCAAGGGTTTTATACCACACAAATACCAAGGGGTTTATAACTTGAATAGATAGCTTGGTCTCTTCTTTACATATGATATCCTATATGAGCATGATTTACTTAAGCATGTTTTACTTAAGCATTGAACATATATACCATATTGTTATATTATGTCTATTGCTTAATGTTATGCATTCTGATTATGATGCCTACTTATTGTTGCATTTCATCCTACATACTTAGTACATTCAAATGTACTAACGCATATTCTATGCCTACATGAAGTCACCATGTAGGAACTAGTGTCTAAGTTGATCATCCTCCTCCACGTGGCTAGTTCGGTGCTATTCAAGCTAGTTGGTAAGTCCTCCATTTCGGGGACCTTAGTCTATGCTCTCTTGATATGGGTTGAGACGCTTTTGTTATGTTCTATTTGACTATGAGGGTGAGCCCGATTGCTTTGTCTTGGACCCCACTCTTATCTATGTAGTATAGGTGGTTGTTGGACATGTTATGTATCTATGATATGAGTTTAACTCTTGCCTTTTACCATGATATTGTCCAAGCCTTTCCCTTAGCCTTGGTTTCCCCATTCTTTTATCTTTAATGCTTGATTTATTACTTCCGCGACCAAGGATGTGTAAGGATGCTTTATGAGGCTTTCTTGGGTCTCTTCGGGGTTCCCCTGGCACCGTGTCATATCTAGGCCCCAAGCTTGGGTTGTGACAAACTTGGTATCAGAGCACTAGTTTGATAGATCCTCATAGTCCAACACACCGCGTCGATTAGAGTCTTATTCATGGCTGTGAAGTGCACCATGACTATGAATAGGAGGCTATGAGATGTTTTAGGAAGTGTTTCCCTTCTTCATGTTCTATGTCTTGCTGTAGAGTTGTGGTAAGTTTTTTCTCCCTAACGATTGTTCTTTGCCATGATAGATCATGCCAAACACTAGAGGAAGATGGGCCCAAACTCTAAAGGAGCTACCTACCAATGGTGAGCTCTGGGATGCTCTTATCATGCTTTCCCAAGTGGTGGCCAACTAAGTCTAAAATATGCCCCAAACCCCTCATGATACTACCCCGGGAGCTAGGGTAAGAGACTTCATGAGGATGAATCCTTCGGTTTTCTATGGGTCAAAGGTGGACGAAGATCCAAAAGAGTTCATTGATGAAGTCTACAAAATCTTGAATATCATGGATATTGGGCCGAATGAAAAGGTAGAGTTGGCAGCATACCAACTCAAAAGGGTAGCTCAAATATGGTATGATCAATGGAAGGGTGAGAAGGGGGTTGGTAATGTGGTTCTTTGGGAGGAGTTCAAATTAGCTTTCCTTAACCGAATTTTCCCCCTTGAGCTTAGGGAAGCAAAGTTGGTAGAGTTTGTGAACTTAAAACAAGGCGCTATAAGTGTGAGGGAGTATACCCTCAGGTTTAATCAATTTTCAAAGTATGCTCCCCATTTGTTGCCAGATGCTAGATCTAGGATGAATAAGTTCGTGATGGGGGTCTCCGACTTGGTAAGTAAAGAATACCGATAAGCCATGCTAATTAGTGACATAGACTTGTCTCGGTTGATGACATATGCCGAGCAAATGGAGGAGGAGAAATTGAGAAAGAAAAGGGGGCATAAGGCCAAGAGGGCCCGATTTGAGTGTAAATTCCTAAATGGTACTAATTTTCATCAAGGCCAAGGGACTCCTCATGCTACCAATAGGGGGTTTGTCAGTGACTTCCCTAGGCCTTAGGGTGTTAGTGGGATGACTCCTATTGATGTGTGTCATAAATGTGGAATGAGCCATGGAGGCCCATGTTTGAAGGGTTCTAATATATGCTATGAACGTGGGGAGCTTGGCAACAAGAAAGTAAATTGTCCAAGAAACTGTGTGTAACACCCCTCACCTTAAAATACTAGCATAGTCAAATAAAACATAACATAGTTTGGTCAAATTAGCGCTAATTTTCAAAAGTTCTTGAATCTCGTGTTAATGGGCTATATGTGCATCTAGCGCTTAAGAGAGTCGAGTGTATGCATGTTTTGTGTTGAATTGAGGAGATTATATCCTTAAAATGAAGTGAGAGAAATGAGGTTCTTATAGGACTTAGTAAGCAAGTAGGTGAGTCACCTACTTGTTTAGCTTAAATTTGTTAGTTAAATGGAGACGAGGCTCGA
>JAABOM020000092.1:11597852-11624743 GCA_011800125.2 Solanum clarkiae
TAGGTATTGAGGTTGCTCAGTCTAGATCAGGTATTGTTATTTCTCAACGCAAGTATGCCTTAGACATTCTTGAGGAGGCAGGGATGATGGGATGTAGACCCATTGACACTCGTACGGATCCGAATGTTAAACTGCTTCCAGGACAGGGGGAGCCACTCAATAACCCTGAAAGGTATAGACGACTAGTGGGAAAGTTAAATTATCTCACAATGACTAGACCTGACGTTTCGTTCCCTGCGAGTGTTGTAAGTAAACTTATGACTTCCCCTTGTGATAGTCATTGGGATGCAGTTGTTCGTACTCTGCGATATATAAAGTCAGCGCCCGAAAAAGGACTACTCTTCGAAGTTCGAGGACATGAGCATATCACCGGATATAAAGATGTTGATTGGGCAGGATCACCCTTTGATAGACAGTTTACATCCGGATATTGTGTATTAGTAGGAGGTAATATGGTGTCGTGGAAGAGCAAGAAACAGAGTGTGGTTGCTCGGTCAAGTGCAGAAGCAGAATATCGAGCAATGGCTACAACAACTTGCGAGCTTATTTGGGTCAAGCAGTTATTGAGGGAACTAAAATTTGGTAAAGTTGATCAGATGGAACATGTGTGTGATAATCAAGCGGCCTTTCATATTGCATCAAATCAAGTGTTTCATTAAAGGACCAAGCACGTTGAGATTGATTGTCACTTTGTCAAAGAAAAAATACTCTCAAAAGATATTGTTACAAAGTTTGTGAAGTCAAGTGATCAGCTTGCAGATAGCTTCACCAAGTCCCCCACTGGTCCTCGTATTAATTATACATGTAACAAGCTAGATGCTTATGATTTGTATGCACCAACTTGAGGGGGAGTGTTAGAATAAGAATAGGATTACATAGTCCTATTTAGAGTTGGAATAGGAATAGTAGTGTTTCCTAGTTGGATTTGGATTAGGTCGTAGTGTCTATAAATAGGGTCTTTATGTAGCAGTGATAATACACATGTAAATAAACACAATTCAATAATATATTTTTTTTTATTTGCATCAGGTGTCCAAGACTCTTTAAGCCCCGACTAATCCCAGGGGTGCACAGGCCCTCAGCAAGGAGTTTTCCGCAAGTGCACCACGGTTAATTCAGGTTTTACCCAGTCCGATGGCCCTCAGAAATTGTTTGCACCCAGTGGGGTTTGAACTTGAGACCTTGAAAGGGAGCAAACCCCAAGGCTCAAGTCAATTGCCACCAGGCCAACCCCTGAGGGTTAATTTAATGATATATTTTTCCCCAATATTTCCCACAGCGGCCTCCACTCCTTACAGCTTAAATTAGAACTTAAGAAGAAACATATAAATTAAAGAGAAGGAGAAGCAAACACTACCTTCAACAATAATATTTCAAAAAAAAAAAAAAAGCTTCCACTAAAAGCATAATGAACATACAAGACTGGGGGAAGGGGGAATTCCAAAGTTAGCTGAAGTTTCTATACTAGCAGACCATATCAACCTCTACTAACAATTCTTGGAGGTGGGAGAAGAGACACATTTCCACACCTAATGGTTTGGATTTCCAAGATTCCCATAAAAGTTTCTTGGTTGGCAATGAGGGGAGCGATTCTGATCTAAGTTGCATCGACTGTTCACATTTGATGCCGCACCCGAGTTGGATTCTCCAAACATACTCCGTCACGCACCCAATGACAATTAATTGTGCTAGTAGGTGCTATATGTGTAGATTCTCAGATGAAGAAATTGATCAGCTTTTTGTGCATTTAAAGGAGGTAACAGGTCTGTGGAGAGTGGTCAGGTACTGTTAGAAGTTTTGCACAGCTGAGCTAGTAGAATTGGGATAAGAAGACAAGGCATGGGAGGTTGTACCACTAGCTCTTGTGTGGGTTGTATGGACAGCAAGCAATAAGAGAGCACATGAGGAAATTGAAACTGATTTTGTGCATATGAGGAATAACCCATTGCCTTTGATCGCTACTCGGTGCACCCTTGAGATACCAATTTGTATAGATGACTGTGTATCTTTCCGCAGAAAATCATGTTTTTGATTTAAATTCTCTACTTTTTGGTATATCTCTTGTACATGGGAAGCTTTCCTCAATATTAATAAAATTATCTACCGCAACCCCCCCCCCCCCCAAAAAAAAAAAAAAGAAACCAAATTTCAAGGATTAATAATTTGATAAAAGGACAAACCCAAAATACCTGCAGCCTAAGGTACGCAAAGGTTGGAGTTTCCAGAAGGTGGATCAACTTATCCAGTTGAACTAAGAACTTCACATTGATGTCTTCCTCAACCAACAGATGGATAACAGAACTTGCATGTTGATATGCCTGTAAGGGAATCCCCAAATAGAAACAAGGACGAAGATTTGTTCAGTTCAAAAAGAGAAAGAGGAGGGAAGACTTGAGAAAGACGTGAAAGTTCTAGCTAACCAGCTATCTCAGAAAAGAAAAGAATAAGCATCTCAAGAAGAGTTCTAACCCACCTGAGCTAATAGGCAGAGGCTAATTATTGCCATTGGAGAATGGCACCATGATGCATACAACGAAAGAAATAAGTTCCTCCCATCAGCGTTGATCAACGATTGTTTAAGAAGATCTCGAAGGTCAGACAACTCAGACGCAGTAAGCAAAATCAAGTTTAAGGCCTGAAATTTAGAAATAAGCAGATGCTCAGCCTTTTCTTTGAGCATTGGGACACAGTGTGAAACTGAGCCGAGGCGAGCTGCATAATTCTAAGCTTTTCTAATATGTTTTTCGATAAGTTTCTCCAATAAGTTAACAAATCATAACAACTGTTACTAATTATTTCGCCCCATTTGTCAGAATCAAGATAATATGTCAGAAGTGAAACCTGAACCATTATAGATGCAAAATTCAAATCTGATTCCCCTTCAAGTATGGTAGATAGTTCACGATAAACTCTTTCAGCATCTAGAAGGACACACAGCCGACGAATTATCAAAGCTCCACGCCTGAGAGGAAAATTAAAAAGGTAAGATCTCAACCGAAAAGGATCTCACAACACTTGAGAAACAATGAAAAAGCACAAACATCGCAGCACCCAACAACGAACAGAAAAGAACATTTACTTTTCCAGGAGTGAGTAATCAAGCTGGAAGTTGTGAACCAAGAATACAACAAGCTGGTGGAAGTGTTGAGGGTCTTCAGCTATACATGCATGCACCTCGAGCACCAAAAGCACTACCTGGAAAAAGAATTAACACACTCAACATATAAGTGGGAAATTCCCTATACAATTGCAACCTCAAAATTAGCAATGTGAAGATTCAATCAAGCATGTTATCATTATAATGTAAGCACCTAAAATTTTCCCAGCAACAACAATCATAACCGAGAGGCCCCACCCTCACTTCCCCACACCCTTCCAAATAAGCCCTTTCCAACTAAAGGAGGTAGACCATAGATTAAAACTAGTGATACAATGGTCTTTAACTTTTTTAAAAGTAGGAGTTGATCGGAGTTAAGATGAAATATGAGAGATGGGCACCTATTGGAATATGTAGATCACTAAATTTAAAGCTAGGAAGGATTAGCCAGATCAAGAATGAATTTCACTTGCATTCCTTCATCAGATAGGAAGATATCCATAGCAATAACTAAAAACTAACAGCCAAACTTTATGTAGAAGAAAAGTTGAACTGTAGGAAGAGAATCAGCAGGTTTCTGGTTTATTGCACAAAACAGAAAATATTTACAGGGCTTGAAGCAAGCAATACCAAATGATGCAGTATTTTAAAATTTCATAAAACGTGGGGATCAGAGACAATCTAGAAAAAGCTAATTGACTGTTATGCATAAAATTGATATCACAAAGAGCCAATAAAAATTATCAAAAAGGGAAAAAGCAAAGGAACCACTTAATCTAAGTTTCTTCCTCTTGACCGAACCTGTAAACTTCATAAGCAGATTCATTTTCTGTACTTTCCCTGATCAAACTACAAGTTACCAAGGAAGCATGAATAGCACTGAATAGGGAGCCACCTTTTACACCAGCTAGGCCTAAGATGTGACATGTGTGCATAAGGATGTTGTGCTCTGCCTAGAATAAAATCATGAAATTGAAAGTACCAAGCTCTACATTTGAAACTTCAAACCAGATGTTTTTAAACTAAATTAGATCAGGGCAGCAAACCAAGGGAAAGCCTGTAGATACAGCTAAAAGTCATGTTTCAAAAGCCAACCTAGAGACAAGAAAATCAGAAAAGAAACAAAAGGTTGTCACAGACAGGTCCATCACAAAAGTACAGTTAAGTATAACTGGTGTTGATAACTGTGAACCTAGTGACATCATCTTGGTAAACAAAATCATCTTAAACAAATCCAAGGAGTAAGAAGTACCTCATCAGAGGGGTCAGATAGCGCCTTTAGAAGAGTATCAAGGACATCATTAAGAAAAACTAATACCTGTCTCAAAAATAAAAAGAATGAACACCAACATGGATAAGCGTTCAGGAACCACAGAAACACAAGCAAATGTCAACGAAAGCAATTATTGATAGACTGATACAATGATATATTTGTATAATCAGGGTATTATCAAAGAGAATGTGTTCACACACAACATACATCATATTATTTCTGAAACTTCAAACAAACATGGAAAATGTTTTTGCATTAGGTGATCTCAGAAGCAACAATTAAATCGAGAAAGATAAAAAAAACTCTAGTTTTCCATTGCCCTGCACTTCATCTTCCTTGAAGAAACAAGAGAGATAACAAGCAAGAAAAGTACGGAAGCTATTCTCCAACTGAACATGAAGGAACGGCCCATGCTAAACAAATTGAATATGTTCAGCAATGGAAGTTAAAGTTATAAAGAAAATTGAAGAAATATAAGTTTCAGATAGCAGTAATGCACCTTTCTGATAAGTCCGGGATTTTGGGAAATGCCTGAAAATAGGTCCTTAATGCTTGTTTACATCTAAAATCTGATCCGATTGTATTTAAAGAGAACAAGTGAACGAAAAAGGAGTCAAAATGCTCGAAAAGAGTGCAAACGGTGACGTCATGAGTTCGCACAACTCACTCAGTGAAGCACTGACTGAGTCTCCTGATTGCCTAAAGTTTCAAAACCTTCAACCCAAAAGAAGAGGCTAGGTCGGCAATGCAAAGCTAGGTCAGTGACTCGCTGAATGCATTAGGCGAGCTCCATCGAACTTGCCGAAAGTTACAGACGCCTGGCAACAAGTTTCAAAAATGATTGATCAAATCAGCCAAAAAAAAAGATTACTCGGCCCATCGCCAAATCAAGTATGCAGGCTAAATGGACGTCAGCGAAGTTTACAGCGAAGATCGAAGAAAATCCAAGTTCAGAAAGGTCAATTGGGTGATGAGATACCCACTCGGTGCATCACCGAGTAAGGTCCGCAAGGCTGACTTATCTCTGCGAATCAACTCAAAGGATACTTTTGAAAAGAAATTTCAAGGACTAAATATAGATTGTTGGGGAGAGAAACAAGTAGACTTTTGCTTATACTTTTAATTTTTGCACAGAGAAAAGAACATTCTTCTTTTCTATTTTCAATTTTCATCATCTTTGTACTTGATAGTGAGATTTGAATGAAAATTGGGAATAACTATTCTCATTTTGACTTCAGATTGATAGCTATCATGGATGAGAACCCATGTAATTTCTATTTTTGTTTCTTTTCCATTATGTTAGGCTGAAACCCTTTTGCTTGGGGGTGTGCTATGCAATTAACATTGAGATTATGTATGGATCTTTGTTAATTTCTTGCTTTGTGGTTAATTTGATATGGGTTCATTTATTCCTTCATCTATTCATTCATAATTTAAGGTTGCAAATTCAGATTTAATTTAGATCTTTGATTGTTGCTTGAAAGAGAGCATTAAAGTGGAAGGAATGAATAATAGTCGACGTGTTTCTTTGTTTGGACTGATGTTCGAAAAAATTCAGCCGGCTAAGGTTGCAGGATGCTTTGCTTAGTTAAGTGCATGGGTTTGAGAAAATTCATGTGAGTGGCATGATTGATCGACAAAAAATTATTGTTACCAGCAATTCTATCCTATCCATAGATAAATAGCCCTTGCAAGCAGTGATTGAGACCCATATTTAGATCAATGTTTGTACATTCCCGGGGCTTCTTTTTAATTGATTGAAATTCGAAGTCACAATTCTGATTTTAGTTGTAAATCCCCTTTTCTTTAGTTATAATAATTTTCTCCCAAATCAAGTCAGAAGTCACAATCGATGTTCAAGACCTTACTTCTTTGCTTGAATCAGTGTTTTGAGAAGCAAGAAGTGGAAAAGAGTGACGAAGGCTTGCTTCACAGAAGCAAGAAGCGTGAATCGAAGTGCACACACTTTTTTTTCAAATAAAGCGCTATTTAGATTAAAAAGTAAATAGATAGTCAAATTGCATATAGCAAATAACACAAGTACAAAACCAAAAGACGTGAGCAAAATCCTATTTTGTTACAGAAGCACAGAGCAACTAAAAAGAACTGATCAAGGAGAACCCTAGCAGAACTGCAGAAGAAGAAACTGAAAAAGAAGTGAGAAGAAGAGAAGAGGAGAAGAAGAAGAGGAGGAAGAGAAGTAGAACTTACCTGGAGACTGAAGTCGACAAAGAAGAGAAACTAGAGTTGCAGGCTCGCAGCAGTCGTAAACTCACAGTTACGAAAGAAGCAAAGCAAAAATATTTGGGTAATTTAAACTCTAAACTATGTTTTTAAAAAAATAAAAATTAAAAAAACCCTAAACAGCGCTTAAGCGATGCTTTTGTCACTTCAATAGAAAGCGCACTTCATGCTTCTACTTGTGAAGCGTACGCTTTTTTCACTGCTCCGCGCTTCAACAAGAATAAGCATTGGACCCTCGTTTCGCTTTAAAGAGCACTTTCATCACTAAAACTAGCGCTTTTAATAACACTGGCTTAAATTCGTGCTATGCATTCCATGTGGGATCAAACCTGACCTTTTGCGTTGAGTTTATACTTTTAGCAACCGCCTATACTTCGGACTTGTATGAGGTGTAGTTGAGTGTTATCAACAAATGGCACCCTCGTCGAGAAATGGTACATTGAAGTTCTTACATTAAAGTAGCTTATTAAACTAATTCTTTTAGATGTCTGCTCTTATGTTCATTTTCTTTTGTTTTGTTTGTGCTGATCGTTGGTGACAACATGATTAACCAAGAAAGAGATGCAACGAGTAATGAAAGGTCCATGAATGATGAGATGCCAATGAGAAATATTGGGCGAGTTGGTGCCATTCGTTTGCCACCAATCATGGGCAACACCATCTTTCATGTTACAAGTACTATGCTTGACTTGCGTCAAATTAAGGGTTGTTTGGGGGATTAGCTCATGGGGACCCACATGAACATCTCAAGAGCTTCATTGATGTGTGTGGTCCCTTCTCTTTCAAGAATATTGTACACTTCCTGAACTATTGTACCCTGTATGGCCTTAAAAATCCTAGAGAAAGTCAGAGAACAGTATCACTATCAGTGACCACGAAGGGTTTTCTACGGCTCGTAGATAGTTCTATGATATGTAGATAGGCCTCGTGGTTACCACTGACACTTGGTAAAAATCTGAGTTTTGGAATTGAGACTACAAGTTGGGTCCACGACCCATAACTCCTTTTATGACCGTCAAAAAGGGTTTGTAGAACCCAAATCTTGCAATTTAGAAAAATTATTCCAAGTGTCAGACTGAACTACTAAAGGGGTCTACGACCCGTCATTCAATCTACGACCCGTAAATGGAGATTCGTAGTTCCCAAGTCTAGAAGATCTAGACTCTAAAGTTTTGACCCTTCAACAAGATGAACCCCAAAACGATCGGCAAAAAGGTCTATGACTCGTAGATGCTTAGTCGTAGGCCAAGCCTTAAAAGTTCTAACCTTCTCTACGCAAGGCCCAATACAATCTGTAGATTGGACCACGACCCATAGACGAGGTCTCGTGGTTCAATCCAACAATTTTAATAAGGGACTGTTTTGTCTTTTCCCATCCTTTTCTAGTCAAAACCCTGACGTTTGGGGTTACTTTAAGCCCCTTATCAGTATCCCACGACCCACTTCCCTCGTCAACACTAGGGTTAATTGAGGAAAAGGATTGGAGAGGAGAAAAAGGGCTAGGGTTCAAGCGTTCAACCTACGTTCTTCAAGTTTCGACTATACCCTACAGAATCTAGGTATGTAAGGCTATTTAGAGCATTGGACTGAACTCATCCACATGCCCAGTATCTAAATTCATCATAATTGAGTTCGAATTGAGTTTTGAGTTCATAACTGTTATATTGAGTATTCTTACTTTTGATTGTGTATGGATGATATTTTTAAAACTAAAGTCCAGTGAGACTAAATGAGATGATATGAGTACATGTTTTGGAAGTAGTACTCAGCACCGAATTGCGTAAGAGTATAATTAATTCTAACCTCATAAACTACATAACCTATGCAGGATAGAGGTAATGCCTCTCTTGTCCCAAAAAAGAATTTTGATGGTTGGATCCATTGATGTGACGCTCTTTGACCTGGCGAGGTACTGGGTGGAAGCGGCAATAATATCACTTCATTGTATTATCACTAACTCATAAGTGATAAGTGTGCTCGAAGGCATTCACATGCCTCAAAGAGAGACTCATTTCAACCCCCATCATTGTAGCTCCGGATAGGGATCTTCCTTTCGAGATTATGTGTGATGCTAGTGAGGTGGCACTTGATGCCGTCCTTGGACAAAGAAAAGACAAATTATTTCATCCAATGTATTATGTAAGCAAATCGTTGAATGTAGCCCAACAAAACTTCACCATGACCGAGCAAGAATTGTTGGTTGTTGTGTATGCTTTTCAGAAGTTCTGAGCCTATCTTTTGGGCACCAAAGTCAATCATACGGATCATGCAGCGAACCATTATCTAATAATAAAGAAAGAGGCAAACCCAAGATTGATCCGTTGGATGTTACAATTCCAAGAGCTTGATTTTGTCGTAAAGGACCGAAAGGGTTGTCAAAATCAAGTGGTTGATCATTTATTTCGTCTTGAAACAAATATGGTTGAATTCGAGGAAACAGAGATTCAAAATTCCTTCTCAGATGAGTCATTGTGGGCTATTTCAAATAGTGTTGCTTCTTGGTATACGGATTATGCTGATTACTTGGTGTGTGGTATTGTTCCCGAGGATTGAATCTGAACCAAAAGGAGCGATTCTTCTTTGATGTCAAGCAGTATTATTGGGATGAGCCTTTCTCGTTTCGAGAGTGTGCAGATCAAATCATCGGGAGTGTGACAAGGAGGTTGAGGTGAAGGAAATTCTAGAAGCATGGAGATAAAAGGGTTCCTAGCCAACACAGTGAACGCCAATAGAACTGATTCGTCCCGAAAATTGGATGATGCACATTGGGCTTATTGTACAACATTTCAAACTCCAACTGGCATGTCCCATATCAGCTGGTCTTTGGGAAAGCATGTCATTTGCTAGTAAAATTGGTAGACAAGGCTTTGGGGGCATGGAAGAAATTGAATTTGAATTGGGCTAAAGCCTCAAATGCCTGTTTCAATCAATCCCATGAAATAGAAGAATTTCGTTGAGAACTCAGCAGTATACAAGGAAAGAATGAAGAAGTGGCATGATGCCAAAATATAGCAACGCGAATTCAAAAGTAGGGGATTTGGTGTTGCTTTACAATTCGAGATTGAAGTTGATTTCGAGCAAGTTAAGTCCAAATGGTCCTGACCCTTTCGAGTTGTCATATATCTCCTAGTGTGCCATTGAGGTTGAAAAAGAAGGGAATCGTTTCAAGGAGAATGGTTAGCATTTGAAATTTTATTTTAGGAAGCCACTGAATGTGTGAGTTATGGAAGTCATGTATGTGGATGGCATTTGAGGATCGTGACCATGTCGTATCTCGACATTAAATATGGCACTGCTTGGGAGGCAGCCTAAGGTCTTAGTTTTTGTCATTTTCAATGAGTGCATTGAATGTGCAGGTGGAAAGTTGAATTTGAAGGAGTGAGCTGATTTGGCAAGGTGAGGGCAACTCGACGCATCATCCACAAGTTCGGCGAGCTCAACTAAGCTCACCTTTTCAACCTTAATCTTACAAGGTGTTGGAACTTTCGACGAACAGCAAATCATTCGGTGCATCGCCTAATCCAATTGGTGACATAAGTCAACCATCGCCGACAGGGCCCACGACTTAAACTCCCTCTTTTATTTTTATACTTTTTCAGGTTCTCTCTTTCATTCTTTACACTCCCTCGCACTTAGGCTAGTACTTTTCTTTGCTTGATTCATCATCTTGTTGGAATTGCTTCCCCTCCCATCTTGATTTGTGATTTTGTGAGTGTTCTCTTTGTTGATTATATGTATATCTTCTTGTTTAAGTTTTGATTCGCATTATTTGGTCGTGTTGGGATATCTGGAACCTTGTAATCTTGTTGCCCAATATTCATTTGACTATTCCCCGCTGACTATTATTGATTTAGCTGGAGTTTAATGTAGCTAAAATTTTTAATTCTAGTGTGTTTAAGATTAGCCATGGGTTCCTTTGAAATTGGGCAGTATCTTGTGTTTGGGTGTGATTATTTTCATGAGAATTTATTCCCCATTACCTGTTTAAGTTGTGCCTGTCTAAATTGCTTGTAAATTTTTGCTATCAATTGATTAGGTAGGGCATCCAATTGTTGAAAACTTGATCACAAACCGTGTGGGTTTCACATAGAATCTGATGTAGGCTGTGCGGTTAAACCATATCACATGTTTTTCATAGATTCTTAGTGTTGAGTTGTGATTGGATGAAGTCTGAGAAACCTGTCTCTAATCTAATGACTTGAATTAGCCCAATGATGGATTGAGTGACGTCTTTTTGCTTGAATTATTGGAAAGTTTCAAGAAAGTTCAGCGATAGCCTGTTTCTTCGCCAAACTTTTGGGCAGCTCACCGAGTAGGTTCAACAAGCTTCAGTGACTACTTTCCTTTTTCAAGTTGTTGTATTTTAACAGTTCATTAACCCTTCACTAATGTTCATTTCATTATGTAATTGCAAATATGCCATGACTAAAGCATGCAAGTCGAAAATCAACTCGTCTTCCACCCAAACAAAGGTAAATAGAGGTCATTATTTTTGAAGGGCCAACAACCACGGCCTTCGGCACATAATCCCTCAAGAGGCGCGAGGGAAAGACGAAAATGTTTCAGATTCTGCAAGCACTCACAGTAGCGACAGTGAAGGGTCCCTCAACACCTCGTAATCGGGATCTGAAGGTGAAGAGAATGAGGGGAGTCCAAAACCCCTGTTCATGAGCCGATTTCTCAATCGCCATCCTCAAAGTGACGTCAAACTCAGGGGTTGCGTTCTATCTTGGAGGAAAAGAGACTGTCAATTGATGGAGTGATCGATAGATACCCTAAGGTATGATGAACAATCCAATATCATAGGTTTCAAAAATTCACCAAACCTAGTGATCCATATATTCCATCTTGGGTCCGAGAGTTCTACGAGGCTTATGCTAAACTGATCCCGAAAGGGAAAGCAAAAGGTGGTTTCAAGCTAGTTGAAGAGGTTGAAGTCTAAGGCAAAATGGTGAAGTGCAGCGAAACGGGCATCAACGACATGTTGGGTTGCATAGTAAGAATCTGTCATTCGCCGACAGATAAGATAAGATTAATACCTTAGATTGAAGGGGTGTCTCACACAACTCATTCTACGAGGTCATATAGTTCACACAACTCACTATGCGATACGCCGGTAAGTCTCTTGATCGCCTAAAATTTCAGAACCTTCAACCCAAAAGAAGAGGCTAGGTCGGCAATGCAAAGCTAGGTCGGTGACTCGCCGAATGCATTAGGTGAGCTCCATCGAGCTCGCCAAGAGTTACATATCCCTGGCAACAAGTTCCAAAAATGATTGATCAAATTGTCGAAGAGAAAGATTATTGGGCGTATCGCCAACTCAAATACGCGGACTAAATGGACATCATCGAAGTTTACAATGAAGTTCAGAGAAAACCCAAGTTCAAAAAAGGTCAATTGGGCGATGAAACACCCATTCGGCGCATCGCCGATTGAGGTCAGCGAGGCCGCCGAATCAACTCAAAGGGAATTTTTTTGAAAAGAATTTTCAAAGACTCTATCTAGATTTTTGGAGGGAAAAGAAGTACACTTCTACTTACACTTCTAATTTTTGCTCAGATAATAGAACATTCTTCTTTTCTACTTTCAATTTTCATCATCATACTTTATAGTGATATTTGAATGAAAATTGGGAATAAAAATTCTCATGACTCGGACCGATGGCTATCATGGATGAGAACCCATGTAATTTTTGTTTTTCTTTCATTTTCATTATGATGGCTAAAACCCCTTAGCTTGGGATGTGCTATGTAATTAACATTGAAATTACATATGGGTCTTTGTTAATTGCTTGCTTTGTGGTTAATTTGATATGGGTTCATTTATTCCTTCATCTATTCATTCATAATTTGAGGTGCAAACTCAAATTTAATTTAGATCTTTAATTGTTGCTTCAAAAAGAGCATTAAAGTGGAAGGGATATGTGATAGTTAGTGTTTATTTCTATGTATGGGTTGATGTTTGAAAGAATTCAACTAACTAAGCTTGTAAAATGCTTTGCTTAGTTAAGTGCATGGGGTTTGAGAAAAGCGATCATTGATCGACAAATAATTATCGTTATTAACAATTCTAACCTACCTATAGATAATTAACCCTTGCCGACAGTGGTTGAGACCCATCATTAGATCAATGTTTAATTAAGCACATTCCCGAGCCTTCTTTTAATTGGTTGAAATTTAAAGTCACAATCCTGACTTTAGTTGTACATCCCCTTTCTTTAGTTATAATAATTTTCTCCCTAATCAACTCACAATCTATTATTTCAAGACCTTACTTCTTTACTTGAATTTGTGCTACACATTCCTTGTGGGATCGACCCCGACCTCTGAGTTGGGTTTATATTGCTAGCGACCACCTAAACTTCGGACTTGTATGAGGTGTAGTTGAGCATCATCACTTTCTAGTATAAAGTCTTTGAAATTCTTATGACTACTCACATTAGGCATCTACATGTATAAAGCATTGTAAATAATAGATATTAAGCAAAACTCAACTTACATAACCTCTTTCATGACCATGACAGAGCTTATTCATTATGCAATAAAAAATATATAGTTCATGTAATTGAAACTTTCAATTTCACCTCCAAGCGATGTCTATTTAACAGGGTTGAAATCCAATGCAATGCTTCAATACGTGTTGCCTCCCATTCACTGGACATCTGCCTGATAAACAGAAATGACAAAGTTTATAAGAAGTCTAAACAACATACATCTTGAAACCTACTTCCATACAACCTCTTTGATTTCTGACAGTAAATGCAACATCAGGAGGAAACTATTTCAAAATATCAAAAACTGTTTTCCTTCTTTAACTTCATACCTCCTAGCAATGGAGAGAATTGCTCCTACATCAAATCCCTCGGCTGGATCAGCCTCAATTCCTCGAAGCTCTTCATTTGTTTCACGAGCAACCTGATTAGAGAAAGCAGAGAATAGGAAAAGAGCAAAATGAAGATACAGAAGGAAGAACACGCACAAACATCAAAAAGAAAAGATGGCATGAATAGGGAGTAAAGTACAACAATTATAAGACAGTATGCTTACAACTCTTATTTTCTCTTCCTTATCAGATATACAGGGCAAAATTGCTCCCAGAATATCAGCATAATAAGGCACAAGCTGATCTCCACCAAGTTTCACAAACTCATTTATCTGAAGAGCAACGCAGTATATTAGAATGGATATGACAAATTGAAGCAAGTAGCAAACTATAAGCTATTATATACCAAAGAAAGCCCAGTTAGGGGAAGTATCAAATTCATATCAATAGAACATGAAGCTATTAATGACAAGGTGCATGATGAACCATGCATGTCAAGATCCTTACCCAAGTTATAGCAGTCAGCCGAGTAAATTCATCCTGCGAGCCGGCCCTTTGTACTAGTATTTCTGCCATGCGACCATAATCTACAGACTGGAAAGCAGTACTGCTTCAAAGTTAAAAATAATCTAGAAAAAAGAGACACCAAAATTTTCTTTTTCATCAAAATCTCTATGATTTACTCAGAAAAGAGTCCACTATATTTGTCATGATCTTTTAAAAAGAAAAATGAAATCTTACTTTCAAAGGATGGAGACACAAAACCATAGGATAGATACCTCTACCGTGTATAAATCAAAAGTCAAATGCAATTCCTAAAAGATTACTGATATCCACAAGCTACACTTAAAAGTAGACAATTTTTGTATCATCATCACTCAACTCTCAACTAGGCCATTATTAAAATAAAGAACTGCACGTCGTTTGATTCTTTATTTCATCTGACATTAGGTATGATAAAGTAGTGTAATTCCTCCGAAATTCCTATGTAGAAAGTCCTTTGATATTCAACAGTGTAACAATCCACGTGGGGCAGTAATCTTACTGGAGAATTCTTAATCTCTTGTAAAAACTCAGAGAGTGCAGAATCAGCCTGTTGTCTAATTTCATGGCTATTATCACTCAGCATATTAAACAATCCTGCAGTAGACCAATCAAAGTAAGACCACAATGATTCCGCAAAAAGACATTCAACCACACAGGACTCTTTACACTTGATATACGGGCACTAACCATCAAGAAAATCAGGAAGAAAACCAAGCATATCTATATCTGGAACACTGTCTAAAACTGTGATCCACCCAACGAGAAATTGGCGAACATAAGGATTGAGGACATTCATTCGTTCTCTCAACAATGGAATAAATTCTTCAATGCTGCACAAGAAATTAAATAATCAATTCAATGCAGTTTCCATAAAGACTCATCGACCAGAAAAATGTAAATTCACTCCAGTTGAAGATATTGGTAATATTACAGCTCACCTGAATTGATCACTCTCTGTGACAATGTCCTGCATCACCCAAAAGTTGCAAACAATTAATAATTTATGATCAGATAAAATATTGAATGTGTGTTTCGATTAAAACAGATAATCATTTTTGGAGAGAAAGACTGGCACTCCCATGTCAACAAATGTCCAGTCCTTCGGACGAACAATGCATGGGAATGACAACAACTAAGAATAAGTAAAATGAAAGAGAAGCCAAGTAATCTACCCATAATCAACTATACTATTCTAACTACTCTCAAGAACCACAAGCATTTAAAGGCTTCTTCTTTGATCCACAGAAACCCTCAATCTCATGTTGATATAACATGCCAATTTCTCTATCCTTACATATATTTCATTTTGTCTTTCAACTAACCCTAAGCTCTGTTGTCTTGCAATATCAAGTATTACAACATCTAATGACAGAAAGAAATATTAGTTTTACCTTCACAAGCCTATCTAAAAGATGAGCAGCACTTTGCACATTAGCATCTGAGTCTGCTGAAAGCTTACATAACGCATCAAAGATCTGGTTGAAGAACACAATGAAATCTCCTCTTACAACCTGAAAGAGTAGCACAGTTGGAGCCAGAAAGAAAAAGAAAAAAAGATAGTATTGCCGAGTACAAGTTATATCTCACCTTTGCTATATTGTACAGAGCTTCACATGCATAATAACGAACTCTGCTATCTTGATCCGAGAAGGAATTTAAGACTGGCGGCACAATTTGCTAGCACATCACATTGAGATAAGAGTGTAAATTGCATATTGAGAAGGAAATTGTTGAATACTTGGCACAACACAAAAAAGTTCAACAGCACCAGTAACAAAATTACCAACCTTTCCACATCAATCAAATCAAAATAGCGAATCTAATAATCACGGTGAAAAATAAGATTGAGACTAAAGTTACTTTGAATTATAAAACCCCAAAAGCATGACCAATATGTAACTTTTCTATTGCAGTTTACCAACAAAGAATGCCAAGAAAAAATCAAAGCTTTTTCTCGATTCTTGGCAGAGAAATAGCTTAGCCTACAGCAGAAGACACAAAAGCATACCTCTCTGACTAGAGAATAGAATTTAAAAAAAAAAAAAAAAAAAAAAAGTAGATTAAAAGCTCAGGAATAAATAAAATGAAAGAAAAGACAATCTTATACTATAGCATTAAAGGTACTGCAAGCCCATATCTTTTCCAAATCCTTTCTCTGAGGAGCAAGTCAACACCAATGCAAATCACAATGAAATATGCTCAATTGTCCCAATAGATAGATTGATTACTGATGGAAGGCCAAAAAGTTATATATACAGCTATCACTTGCCACACATTTAGTGCTTTTATTGTCTCTTTAAGCATTGATTTTATTAAATGCACTTATGTTGGTTGTTTTTGATTTGTAGGACAAAAATGAAGGAATTTGAGCAAAAAAATGGATATATTAGAGCTTCTAAGTCTGAGTAGTAGCCACAAAGTCAACCCGGAGTTAGTTCAAAGATGCAAGATCAAGTACAGGGATTAAAGTGAAGAAAAATCAAGAAAAATAGTTAAAGCCACCAAAACGCACCATGCTTCGCAGCCCGCAGCGCGTAGCACTTGAGAAGCTCCGTGGAACAGGAAAAAAGATCCACTGTCCAAATGGCTAGTCAATGCCCGTCTAGGCGGGCTGAGAGGCAGGTAGTGTAAAAAGTGGCTAAATTTTGTAGTTCAATTAGTGAAGGGTATTTTCGTCGCTGGATTTTTAGGAAATCTATATATACATCACAAACACAAGTTTTTGAGGAATATCAAGTCGAATATACCGAGAAGGGCGAACAACAATATTTTTGTAGGTTTCATTGTGTTATTTTCATTTCTTTCATTGAACATGTGTTATACATGAATTTTTTGCTGTAATCAAATAATGAGTGGCTAAACTCCTTAATCCTACGGTTGTGTCATTTACAAGAAGGTCGTAGTTTGACAATTGTATGCTTATGAAGACATTTCATTATAAAGTTTTTTTTTTCCTGAGCTTAATTATTTGACTGCTCGATTATCTTTCAAATACTATTTTTGGCTCGTAAATTGGACTCAATAGAAAGAATTTGCAAGTGTAATAAGAAAAAGTAGAGCTTGGTCATGAACCATATAGAAAAAGGGGATCGACTCGCTAATATGGATAAGGATACACCTAAGCGTTGCTTAGTTTGTGCAACTGAAATATACATGCACTTTACTAGTGACCAACGATCATAAAAATATAGGTTGTAAGAATAATCGAGTAGTCTTAGAATTACCGACATGATGCTCAATAAGTGATATCAACCTGCAACAAGTAACTAAGGAAGATAATTAAGCATATGATTGGATAACTCAACCGGATTATCAAATTGCCATAGCCCTGGACCCTTCTCTCATTTGAATAACATCAAACAATCGCCAGCTTGATATAATATTTATAGTGATTCTTAATTAAATTTTGCATAGTAAAACATAACTCGCGGAATTTTCGCCTACTTACTGAATAGTCAAAGTAAGAATTCAAATTAGACATCGATCAACACATCCCTGAATGATATATGGACTTATATCCTATATTACTGGTACGGCTGCGTAACCTTGCGTATGAGTTTGAACACAACAATTACCACCCACAACTTCACTACTAAATCAATGCTCCAAATGCTTACTTTAAACCCCTTTAATCTAAGTTGCTCGGACTCTTCACTGTTAGTGCCGCACGCGTATCGACAAGACATAGGTGGTGTGGAATCCATGTCCGATTTGGTCAACCGATTTTGGGTACTGACCAAAATCAATAGGGAAAATTTGAACGGTTTTCATGATTTCTGTAATTAATACATAAGCTAAGGTGAAATTGAAGAAAATGGAATACCTTTTATGTAAAAATTTCTATGTCATGCCTTTTTCTTTAATCTCCTTCCAGTCTTCAAGTTCTCCATATAATATCTTATAATTTAGGTTTTATCACTCTATCTTTTAGATATTTTGATTATTTTTATGCGAATCTCCGCACCCGTATCCATAGATGGATCCATATCCCCGAATCTTAACAATTAGATCATGAAGGATCCGACCTCTAGATCCGCACCCGTATTGAACGCCCACATCCAAGTCCAAGCAACTTAGCCTTTAATGACTCACAAATAAGGAAATGAAGTTAAATTTTACTGTGCTACCTAGAGAGTCGTATCTATTGGTGGAGATGTCTGCTTATTCACTTGATATGGAAGAAAGTCATTGTATTCTACCTAATAGAAAGAGAACAGTTGATTGGTTGGGTTATAAGTGGATCCAGTCTTGGTCTAAGCAACATGAGTATTCTTTGATTTACCATTTAAAGAGTAGCACACATCACGAGAATGGCCCAATTTGTTAGAATAGCCACACCTTGACCAAGGTTTCCCAGAGCAGCCTTCACTTCGATTTACAATCTGACATGCTAGAATAAAGAGTTTGCATGTGAGACTATATTACTACACGACATAGGTGGTGCAGCTTGTCATAATAATCACATAAACAGATCATCTGAAGCCGGAACAGTGGGGTAGCCAAAATTTGATCACACATCGAGTCAAGATCAGATAGAAGTCCAGTAAGTATAACGACTTAAGACATCTTCTAATGTTGCTCCAATTGTTTATCAACACTTAAAGTTAGTACGCTTCAGTTCATTAAATTCATCCACAACTTGCATGAACTTGTCCAAGATAGGCAAGACAAATCCAAAACTTATTTTTTAAAATGATGGAGACCGAGAAATAACATAATAAAATCGAGATACGTCATTTTATATGGCCCATGAGTCTTTTCCCAAACTAAGTGGTAAGGACAAAACGACGACATCAAGTTCAAACCAATACATACAAAATAGAGCATCAATCTTCCACAATTCTCCCCTATCCTTTTCATCAATATTTGCAGTCTTTTTAATTAAGTGATCTTTGAACACCTTGTCCATTGCACCACATTTGCCTAGAAGAAAACCAAGTAGTTTGCCCTACCTATCAAGGGTTCCAGGGAGATACCATGGTTCAGGTTGCTGGAAACCATAGGTTTAGCACCAAAAATCTCTAAAATATCTAATCTGAAAGACATAATGGGTCAAAGTAAAAAAATCAACAAAATATCACATATACAGTAATCTAGATGTTTCGAGGATGTTATTAGTGCCAACAACAAAATAAATTTTGGTCTGAAAAAAAAATGAACAATCGCTATAAAATTCTTGCTGAAAATAGAGTAAGTTGTCGAAAAGTGAAGGAATCAGGACGTATAGACTCGGCTTGAAGATTCGAACCCACAGGTGAAAAAAGATTGCTGAAAAATGGCCGGAAAGTGGCATGTCTGAGGTGTCTGAGGTCGGAGATCTGGAACTGGTGGTGGTGCTGGAGTAACCATACAGAAGCAGAATTTCTTAGGTTTAGGTTGCACAAGGATTTTGATCCCATTGGTGGTATTGGTATATGCACAATATCAGAGTATTGAAAACTCAAACCAGTTGTGGGCTGAAAATCGCTCGGAAATTCTATTTTCTTATTTTCTATTTATTTTCTCACTAAATATCTGATGCCAAGTGAGAAAGAAGAGAGCTGAGAGAAAATTTCATTTGATTATTCCATTAAGCTATTAGGTTTAAAGGAAAGAAAATCCATACAAGTCAACACCTAATTACAGTAGGACTAAATTAAGTCATCAAATATATTTACATATATTCTAGAATATTCATAAGGATCCTAACAGTATCAAAAGTTGGGACTCTCATAAAGGATGGTATTGTATCTACATATTTTAGTAAGACAGAATTATAAAGGAAGAAAAGTTCAACAAAGAAGGATGAAAATGTAAGTTAATGGAAAATTGTAAGGACCAAAATTAAGAAGTCCTTTTGGAATAATGGATAAAAATAAAAAAAATTAGACTGCTAATTTTAAAACTAATTAGAAAATAAATACACAAACACAAAAGCTTTTCATGACCCTAAAAAGTAAATACGGGATGTTCAAAGTTGAGAGATGGGTCGAAAAAGTGAGTTTCACCGTGTGTTTTCATTTTGGCTAGCTTACGGTTGCAAATGGGTAATCTCACGAGTTGAGTTTAGGCATTTGATGAGTCAAGTTTGGGCTATCATTTGTTACAGGTAAAGATGGATTTTGACCAAATAAACTGATAAAAAAAACCATTCCATGCCCAACTGTGAAATGTTGGGCAGGTTGAATGGGTCTTGACTAGTTTTGTCACCCGATTGCAAAGCAATCTCTTTGTAGAAGTGTAAGCCAAGTAAGCATCAAATTACTTTGTAGTACTAAATATATAAGCAGAAAATTCCATGCATAAAAATTAAATGTATGGAAGGGGAAGGAAGAAAGTTACTCAAAACAATATATCCATAAAAGTCTACATAGCACCTGAGCTAATCTACACGCTAAGCACCAATTTTTTTCCCCTCCACGAAGAAAATATTTCATGTTTTATAATCACACTGACCATATCAACCAACCAACACATTCATTTTGCTCCCAAGAGATAGCTACGTTCATAATTAAGGAATTAGCTCCTTCTATACCACCAGAAAATTTAATGTTAACATACAATTATCAAAAGCTTGCACAAACTGTTAAAGCAATGTTTCCTGTAAAATTAAAGGAATTAATGCAAGAAGGGGAAAAAAATCACAGTCTTCAGTTCTAGTTTTTAACATTCTGGAGAAGGTTTGGAGCAACCAATAGTGACATTGAGTTGAACAACTGATTTCAGCTAGCTTAAATGATGCACCAAAGTCTTTAATCAAGTCAATTCGTAATCAAGATTTAATTATCTCTTTCTAATTGTAACTCTTTGTGTCCCTTACAACTTTTTGACCTCTTTCTCTTTTTCGATGCACAACCCTGATTATGCTTTGTTGCAAAATGGCAAATACATATGAATGTCAAAACACATGCTTATTCTATATACTGATCTTTTTCTATATTAGTTAAGAAGATAAATATAAATCCACATCCAATAAATATGGGAATCACAACAAAGTTACTAGTTTCAAAAAAAACATAGGTATCACAAAACACATTATCATTCTTTTGCACTTAAAGATTTGACTAGCTGTCAATGAAGCTGAAATTTGAGACCAGAACATCCCAACCAAGGAAATACAGACTAAATGATTTATTTCCATTTGCTTAACCTTATTGGAAAGAACTAGGTGGTAGCACGCTGACCTATAAATCATATTAATCAAATTAATTATTCTCTAGTAACACCTCAAAGTATATAGAGGAACCACTAACCTCGTAGCATCCTACCACTAACGTCTATAGTAAAGATTTCAAACTCATAGCACAAAACTCAAAACTGAACATAGCAATGCCTTACCTCAAGATGTTGAGCTGCTTCTGAAGTCAAACCAACAGTTACAGCAGCCAATCCAATCAACCCTCCCTAAACCAATATTAAAACAAAACAAAAAAACAAATGAAATTCTTTGAGATAGTGGTAAGGTGTGGTACATTTTACCCTCCCAACCGCACTTGTGGGATTCCTTCTCGCTGTTGTTGTACAAAAACAATGATATTCAACATAGAATATTGACCCAAAATATTAAAAGTAGAATTGGAAGGGGAGAAAGCTCACTTTCCGGTGATTAGCCTGAGGGGAATATGTATACTCCTGGGTCAACAAATTGATCACTGCAGTGATCTTGTCGTGATCACCAGCTACTGCCAATTGCTTCACTATCCCTTCCAACTACACAAATAAATACTCGACTCAAGATCCAAAGAAAAATGTTGTTAAAGCAAAGAAAACAGTAATTAACACCATAAAAGTACCTCAAGTGCGGCATTTTTGCGCTTCTCGTACAACTTATCAGAGAGATTACGCAGAACAGAAGCAGGAATCAAATATAAAGCTTCTGTAGTTGCCATATCAAAACCCTAAGACAACCTTAAAACGTAAAGAGAAAGGTAAAAAGGAGAATTTGCAAAATTCATGTCTTGCTTTGATCTTCCTTCAGTCCAACCCAAGACCCATGTCAGTATTTTTCTTTTTTTCCTTATGAGATAAGCCGGAGTAAGAAGAGATCTAAAAGGTAAAGAAAATCAGAGAAAATTGGAACATTGTAGAGATTTATTAACTTGGGGCTTTTCATCTATGGGCTTGGTTTTATTTAGGGTAAAAAACAAGTGAGCACTCTTTCTGCTTCTAAAGGTTGGATGCATCGCCCACCAAACGTCTTCCTCATCAATCTTTTCAATTTCTCTTGTTTTTTTTTTTTTTTTTTGGTCCTCCTCTTTACTTGTTACTTGAGAGGTTATGTTTACTGTGTGACTAACGAATCATATTTTATTTCAAAAAGAATTTCTTAAAAAATGTCCTTTAAACCATACAAATGTATCTTCTATTAATTGTTGGATCTAAAAATATTCATGTATTTATAATTTGCTTCAAAGTTATTTTTACTATTATTCCATGTTTAAAAATGGTGCTAATTTCAAATATAGTAATAAACTAATTAATTTACATTAAAAAAAAAGTCACAAATCATAGAAAGTATATGGTAACTATATAATATAAATTACTTATACTTGAATTATAAATTGAATATATGATTCACTTAACAGCTAAATATAACTCGACTATATATGAAATATACAGCGAGTATAAATGACTATACACCGAATGGGTATTTTTGACAATTAAAATGATCGATGGTCATTTGATGTAATTATCCCTAAAAAACTACTCCCTCTGTTTAATTTGTTTGGTCTATTTTGACTTGACACAGAATTAAAGAAGACTTTTGAATCATTTGTCATGTTTTGATTGTGTTTGGTACATTATGTTTATTCTTTAGGTCATTGATATTTAACTAGATAAATGTGTGTGATTTGATCCATACTACGATCTCATGTGTGAGTTTAAGTATCTATCAATAATAATAAAAAAGATCAAATGTTGGCTCCAATTTATCAAACCATTTGTCAAATGGAGTTTTATCCAAAAAGTTATAGGTGTTTTACAAAATTGTTATGCAAAATTGAAAATTCATCTGAGCGTCGTAGACTGGATGGCCTCACTCAATAAGTTTGTGAGTGAGGCAAGTCCTCACCCCTAGCCCTTGCTCCGCGAGACTAATGTCATTTAGAAGCATTTCATGTCTCTTGTTGTTTTATATGCAAACACTCTTGGAAATCAAGATAATGAAGGATTTGAATGAAAAGCAATGTATTGTAATACTTCGAAAGTAGAAAAGTCAGAATAAAAAAAAAGTCAAGATTGAATACTACAATAGGACCACGAGCCCTTTGTACAAACCGAAGATTTTCCACAAGTCGTAAATAATGCTTGTGGAACTTGTTTTCAAAACTATGAAGGGATAATATAAGTAGTGGTTTGAATTATGGTCGTAGATCGAGTTCTAGAAGAGAATCAAAGGCCTGAAAAAATGATCTAGACAAGACAAAATATTTTTACGGCTCTTAGATTTTTTGAGGGGTCATGGAATGGGTTCGTAAAACCCACAAACACTTAAAAAAATTTCTAAAATTTTGGACAGATTTACAAACAAAGGTATCCAGGCCATCATGATTTTTACAAATGGTAATTTTGGTTCGTTATTTGACTAGCTTTAAGGATTTCAGGACTTCAACCACGAAAAGATTCTACGAGTTGTAAAAGACAAGACGGGCTTGTTGAAGTGGTTTGTACTTAAGATTTAGAGAGAATGTCTCGAAACCTAGGTTCTACGGATGGAATTATAATCTTATTGTCATGACCCAAGCCTAGGGCTTAGCCTTAACATGACGAATGAGGGACCTGAAAGTACCTTACCCAAGGATCGTAGCATTCATAGGTATTTGTGCATAGATAAAGCGGATCAAAATAGGGGAATGAGACTAAGGGAAAAGTCATCAAAAATCATGAAAGAAATCCAATATAAAGTCTTATACACTTTGCCCAAATATACCATCTAATAAGAACTTAACGGGGGCTAAGACATGTTCAAAGCTCACCCTCAAGTATATGTAGCAAAAGAGATATAACATAGAAAGTAAAAGTCACAAAATTACAAGCTTGAATTAAAATGGGTGTTGTCCTCGAACTAGAGGACTAACTAAAACTACTAGTCTTCAACTGTCCAAAGATCTAGCCACATGTCGAAGGAGGAGGAACATTGACTCCTATAACAACAACAACAACATACCCAGTGGAATCATACAAGTGGGGTTTGGGGAGGGTAAAATATACGCAAACCTTACCACTACCTCATAGTGGTAAAGAGGTTGTTTCCTAGGAACCCTTGTCTCAAAAACCCATAAGCAGAATAAACTAGATATGAAAGAAAGAGAAGGAAAAGGAAAAGAAACAGAAAGAGCGACTAATAATTAAAAACACATGATAGTATGAAAATACGATAAAAGTAGCATATATAAGATGGATAATGGCAACACAAGATATAAAGGCACGACTAAACCTAATACCGTACTATACCCCACGGCCAAACATCAACCTAACCCTATTAACATATTAGTCTGCTACTCTAATTCGCTACCTCCACTCCTTTCTATCTAAGGTCATGTCCTCGATGAGATCAAGTTTCACTATATCTTGTCTGATCACCTCCTCACAATACTTTTTCGATCTAATTCTACCCTTTCATGTAACTCCTAAATCCAACCTCTCGCACCTCTTAATAGGAGCATCAATACTCTTTCTCTACACATGTCCAAACTATCACAGTCTCGCTTTCCTCATTTTGTCAGCCTTAAGGGCCACCTCTAGCTTCTCCCGAATGGTCTCATTCCTAATCTTATCACTCTTGGTATGTCCACACATCCATCTCGACATTCTTATCTCTGTGATCTGTATTTTCTAAACATGTGAGTTTTTAATTGGCCAATACTTCAGCCCATGCAGCAAAGACGGTCTAACCACCATCCGATAAAATTTAACTTTGAGTTTAGGTGGTATCTTCTTATCATATAATACTCTAGATCCAACATGTTACTCTAATATGGTGTGTGACGTCATCGTCAATATCGCTATTACTCTGGATGATAGACCCAAGATATTTAAAATTTTCTCTCTTGGGAATAGATTGAGTAGAAAGTCTCACATCAATGTCCGCTTCATCTCTCGTAACACTGGGTTTGCACTCCAAGTACTCTATTTTGGTCCTGCTCAGTTTGAACTCCTTGGAATCCAAAGCGTGTCTCCAAACTTCCAATCTATCATTAACTTTAGCTCGAGTCTCATCAATTAGTACTATGTCATCTGCAAATAGCATACACCATTGAACCTCCTCTTGAATAGCCTTGTCAGCTCATCCATCACCAAGGCAAACAGAAAAGGGCTCAACACAAATCCTTGAGTGAGTCCTATCTCAAAAGGAAAATACTCCGAGTCTCCTCCCACTGTTCTTACCCGAGTTTTGGCTCTATCATACATGTCTTTTATCATCCTAATATACACCATTGGAACACCTTTCACCTCTAGAAACCTCCATAGGACATACGTCGAAACTTTGTTATAGGCATTCTCGAGATCAATGAACACCATATAAAGGTCTTTCTTTCTTGTCCTATATTTCTCCACTAATCTAGGAACAAGATGAATTGCTTCAATAGTCGACCGCCCTGGCATGAATCTAAACTGATTCTCTGAAATAGACACTATTTTTCTCACCCTTATCTCTATCACTTTCTCCCAGACCTTCATAATGTGGCTTAACAACTTGATACCCCTATAATTGTTACAGTTTTGAATATCACCCTTGTCTTGTACAATGGAAACATTATACTCCTTTATTCATCAGATATCTTGGTAGTCTTCATAATAACATTGACCAATCTGGTCAACCACTTTATGCCATCCTTTGCCATGTACTTCCAAAAATCTAGCGTAATCTTATCGGGTCCAATCACTCTCCTTCTCTTCATCCTACTAGTAACACTTTTAACCTCCTCAACTCTGAACCGCCTACAATAACCAAAATCATGATGACTTTTGGAGTGCGCCAACTCACCCAGCTTAAATCTCTATCTCTTTTTTTCACTTAAGAGTTTATGAAAGTAAGCTTATCACCTTAGCTTAATGGAAAAGTCTCATCCACCAACACCTTACCCTCCTCATCTTTGATGCCTTTCACTTGATCCAAGTCGCGAGCTTTCCTTTCTCTCTCTTTAGCTAGCCTATAATATCTCTTGCCCCCGCCTTTATCAGTTAGCTCCACATATAGTCACTCAAATGTTGCTGTCCTAGCAATCGTCACTGCCATCTTTGGTTTGGTCTTTGTCATCTTATAAATCTCCTTCAGTTATCGCTTCTCATCCTCATCCCTAGACTCCAACCACTTCGTATATGTAATCTTTTTAGCTTTCACTTTGCCCTGGACTTCATCATTCCACCACTAATTGTCTTGACGTCCACCAAAGGTCCCTCTCGAAACCCCTATACCTCGATAGCTACTTTTCGAATGCAACCAACAGTAGTGTCCCACATATTGTTCACATCTCTGCCACTACTCCAAGCCTCTAAACTACTCAGCCTTTCTTCCATCTCTCGTGAGAGGGCAGGGCTCAGGCATCCCAATCTAATCCTTGGTTGAGCATTGAACACGTTCTTTTTCTTTTCCCCATTAATCTCTAAATTCATCTCTAGAAGCCTATGTTGAGTGAAATTATTTTCACTCGGAATAACTTTGCAACTCTTACAAAGGTTTCTGTCGCCCTTTCAGAGAAGTATGTAATCAATCTGAGTCTTAGCTACCATACTATGAAAGGTAATCAAGTGATTTTCCCTTGAGAAACATGAGTTAGCAATAACTAACTCAAAAGCTTTAGCAAAATCCAATAGAGATGTTGTCACGACCCCACCCCGGGGCCGTAACTCGTGCCGATAGGGCATTTGAGCTAATCTTAAACCACGAAGATCCCAAAGTTAGTTCACCAAATTCTGCCGGAATTT
>JAABOM020000092.1:11624843-11641752 GCA_011800125.2 Solanum clarkiae
CTCACCCCGCAATGAGCGGGAGCCTTTTGAGGCACTGGGGTATGTTGTTGTTGTTGTTGTTGTTGTAGTCTAGATAGCAACCATACATGTTTAAGTGTGTTGAGATTGCTTGTTCTGATAAGTGAGTACAAATTGAGGTAAAAAGCATGATCTGAGAGTTTTTTGTTCATAATATAATTAGTGTCAGTGTGAGCTTAATTTGCTAAATTCATGTGTTGTGTACTAATTTAGAACTTGCCCTGTTACTCTAATTTAGACAGTAGATTAATTGGATTAGGAAAGGATCTTAGGCCATTGTTCTTAGAAGTAAACTTAGCCTAAATAACCAACCAATTGTGTAGAATATCCCTTGATCATAATGTTTGAGCATGACATGTGCCTATTCTTTGTAAAAACTTGAATGACCTAGCCTTATTAGTTGTAAAATTCTGAAATTAGCTGTGGTCCTTCCTTGAACATTGTGCACCTTGACTGAAGCAAAAAGCCTAAGTTAGGAGTGGCTACCAAAAGTGGCCCTGGTTCTGAGGATGGATAATGTGCACCTCAACTCAGGCCAAAAGCCTAAGTTGAGGGTGGCTGGTGTAAGGGTAAAACACAAAATATGACAGAAAAGTTAGTAATACATGAAATAGGAGAAAAATCATGTGCTAGGTACAAGAAAAATAAGTGATGCCTTAGTTATGAGCTAAAAAGGAAAATAAAATGTAAAAACAAGGCAAAAAGTTGAAAAATGAAAAGAAAGCACCCAGAAAAGCTTGAAATAGGAGAAAAGGGGGAATGAAGTGAAAAGTGACAATGTTGGTAGGGCAAATGTGTAGAAAAATGCAGTATCAAGGAGGGCATTTATTCACTATGTTCCAAAAATATCCTACCAAAGCCCTCCTAGCCTATTATAAGTCAATAAAGTCCTAAAGGGATCCTAGTCCAAGTAGTCAAAGTTCATAGTCATGAGTATTGGAGCAAGCCTATGGTATTAGACATGATACATGAATATCTTTTGTGAGGGTGAGCAATTTTGCATAGACCCGAGATTATACCTAAAAACATCATTGAGAGTGAGATATGGAACTTCTTTCTGTGAGGACGCTTGCATTGCATTGTTAGTATTAAACTTATTCAGTGATTATGGCTTTTTGGTAGTACCTCACTTGTCATAGTTGTATTATCGCATGCATTAGTCTATGTTGGTTTGCTAAATAGCTATCTGATTGTGTTTTGAAAAGTGATATAGGTATCTGTGGTTAAGTTTGATATGATGTATGTCGTTAGGTTGAGGTCTGTGTGTCACTGTGTGGCTTATATAGATTGAGTCCGTTGCTTGAGGACAAGCAACAATTTTAAGTTGAAGATGTTGATGTGCTGTCAAAATACAATACTGTTGATGCTTAAAACTTAGAATTTGGTATGTTTTCAATGCGATGTTAGTGAGTTTTATGTGTTTTTGTGTTAGCTTTGTAGGATTTTTGGGTTGGCATTGATTTTGGGGAGATTGTGCAAAAGTTGCTGATTTTGAGGATGTATAAGACCCTTTATGGGCTGTAGAGCATTATATGGCCGTGAAGGAGGTTTCATTTACAATTCCAATGAGGGGTAGATTTCTGAAGTTTGTTCTACGAACATGAAGATGGGTCGTGAACTATTTTACGAGTCGTAGACAAAGTCTCGTGCCCGATGATAAAAGAAGGAGGACTTTCTGAAGTTTCATTAGACGAAACCACCTACAGGTTGTAGAACCTTTTTACGGGCTGTAGAGAGGTATCCAGAACACGAGTCTAGTTTTGTAGCAATGAAGTACGAAAGCCCGATTACGGACCTTGGAACCCAATACAACTCGTAAAGCAGCTCGTGAGGCTCGCCGACCTAGTTATCCTATTTTGTTTAGGACATGTATTTTAAACATTATAAATAGGTTTTTAGGTTATTTTCTTAGAGTGTTTGAATAGTTAGCAGAAAAATAGTGAGATAGAGGAGAGAAAACATTGGAGAGTTTTGAAAAACACTTGTACACTTTGATTTAATCTTCTAATTACAATCTTGTGATTCTCATTTAAGCTTGGATTTACTTGTGCATAATTCAATTGTGTAAGTGCTCTATTATGTTATTCAAATTCATAATTCTTGCATATACACAAATCATGAGT
This sequence comes from Solanum clarkiae, assembly GCA_011800125.2. NCBI lineage: Eukaryota > Viridiplantae > Streptophyta > Magnoliopsida > Solanales > Solanaceae > Solanum > Solanum clarkiae. The sequence goes on from JAABOM020000092.1 coordinate 11,626,985, forward strand.
AGCTAAATCCATAACTAGGGATGTGGGAACCATGAAGAACAAACAAGATAAAATCAAATAATTCATAATTCTTGGAAAGTGTGCACACATGTATTAGTTAACTCTCTTCGTTTTGCATGTTTTCTAGTGGTGGCCAACATTAGAACCCTCCTAATCTTACTGACTGCGCCAAGATAGTAATGAATAGGAAATGAGATTAATTATCAAAATTCAATTGATGTGTTCTCGTCTAATCAATCAAACTAGGCCAAGGGGAGGTTGTGCTGGGACAATAGGTAAGGGTTAGTAATGTCACACTTTGGAGATGGGTCAAGTCACACAGTGAAATTTGCCTCTCACCTGGGCCAAAGGGTTTTGTGAACTTAACTTATTGTCTTGCATGCTACATATTAGAAAAAAAAATTAGGTTATTCTGTGATACTGAGTAAGGGAATAATGGGGAACACAATACCCTAGTTTCTTTTCATATTGGTTAAACTCTTGTGTTAGTTAGGATTACTTTTTTACTTTGTTATTACAAAGCCCCCCTTCGGGTAGATAAGCTGGTTAATCACTCAAATTGCAGCAATTGAATTCTTCTAAGTTTATAGTATTCCCTTAGGTTCAACCCTAACCTTGGTTAGGTTATATTTCTTGGCAACAACTGCTTTATCCTCAAAAAGGAGGTGTAACGTAGGGGATATCAACTGATGAATGTGAAAAGAGTTTTCAAACTTTGAAAGACAAGCTTACATTCACTCCAATTTTGGCTCTACCGAAAGGGTTAGAAGGGCTAGTGGTTTATTGTGATGCTTCATGGGTTGGTTTGGGGGGGGAGGGGGTTGTTGATGCAAAGTGGCAAAGTCATATCATATGCTTCTCGAAAACTAAAGGTGCATGAGCATAATTATCCACCCCATGATCTCGAGTTAGCAGTCATGGTATTTTCTTTGAAAATATGGGGTCATTATTTGCATGGGGTTCATGTAGATGTATTCACTGACCACAAAAGTCTCCAATACGTATTTGCTGAAAGGGATCATAATTTGAGGCAAAGAAGGTGGTTAAGGATTACGACATGAGTGTGCACAATTATCCCAGCAAAACTAATATCGTGGCCAATGCTCTAAGTGAGGTGTCCATGGGAAGTGTAGCTCACATTGATGATAGCAATAGAGAATTGGCAAGAGAAGTTCATTGGTTAGCTAGGTTGGGGGTTAGGTTAAATGAAGTTGGAAATGGAGGTGTGGTGGTCATTGATGGTTCCAGATCCTCTTTGACTGAAGTGGTCAATCCCAAACAAGACGTGTACCCTGCCTTTCTAGAATTAAAAGCTTCAGTGAAAGATAGTAAAGTGGAGGTTTTCCCTAAGGGGGAGATAGTATCCCTAGATATCATGCCCCAAAAAGAAGTGACACATGAGTAACACTTGATAATGTTATTGGCTAAGTAAGCCACTAAACATGCTAGTCAATTAAACTAGGGGCCAAAAGAAAATCGGACAGCATAACGTTGAAAAACTAAGCTTGGACGATTAAGGTCATGATTTGGTCAACAGCAAATCAAGTACATCAAGATAGGTAAACCAAAATGATAAAGTAATAGGGCTTGTGTGTTGGAGTTCAAGGGTAGTTGGGATGATCATCTTCCACTCAGTGAGTTTGCTTACAACAATAGCTATCACTCTAGCATTGGAATAGTTCCCTTTGAAGCTCTATATGATAGGCAATGTATGTCCCTGATTAGGTCGTTTAATGTGGGGTACAATGCCTTATTAGGACAGGATTTTTTCATGAAGGCTTTGGAAAAAGTGAGGTTGATAAGGGAAAGAATGAAGACAGCTCAAAGTAGGCAAAAGTCCTACTCTGCTGCGAGAAGGAGAGATCTTGGGTTTGATATTGGCGATTGCGTCTATTTGAAGGTCTTATCCATGAAGGGTGTGGTCTGGTTTTGCAAGAAGGGAAAGTTGAGCCTAAGGTTTGTAGGGCCTTATAGAATTGTGAGGAGAATTTATAAGGTTGCCTATGAATTAGAGTTGCCTACGGAGATCAGTATGGTTCATCCAATCTTCCATGTGTCTGTGCTGAGGAAGTGTGTACGTGACCTAAGTTCTATAGTGTCGTTGAATGTTGTGGGTGTTGTAGAAAATAACTTGACATATGAGGAAGTTCTGAAGGAAATATTAGATAGGAAAATGAAGAGATTGAGAAACAAAGATGTGGCATCCGTCAAAGTCCTTTGGAGGAATCAACAAGTCAAAAGTGTCACTTGGAAAGCCAAAGCCGATATGAAGAAGCATTACCCCTATCTCTTCAATTTTGATCAAGCTTGAGGTAACACAATTTTCCTATTTTGGGATCTCCTTTCCTTGCATACCATTCTCATGACACTTATACATGTTTATATGATTTTGAGGTTGCATTGTAAGTGTTATTTAAAACAAGGTTTAAAGATTTTAAATGATGCAAGTGTTGCATTTTGTGTATAATGCATTTGGCATATAGTACATGAACTCATTCCTTAGATTTTGCCTTAACAGATTCGGGGAAGAATGTTCCTAAGTGGGAGATATTGTAAGACCCCGCCTATGAAGAGTATCAAAGATGCAATAAAGTAAGATTGGGAAAAATGTGGATTGTCAGCTTCTATGAAAGGTTTTACGAGTCGTAAGTTGAAGTATGACCTGTAAAAGATGTTGGTTCGTAGAACCTAGGTAGACTTGGTGAAATTTGGGATCTTTCAAGAGTTCAATCTATGACTAATCAGATGACCCGTAAAATCTTCTAGGAATAGTATATTGCATTGTAGAATGTGAATCAGAGAATGGTCTCTAAAAGTCTAAAAAGCCATCAGACGATACCCCTATCTACGACCCATAGAATGTTCTACGGCCCGTAGAATGTTCCACGGCTCGTAAACAGGGTCCCGTAGACCTATCCCTTAGATTATTAAAAAGGTCAATTTTGACCTTTCCTATTTTTCTAGGTCCAAGATATGTCGTGTAAGATTTCAAATGACCCCTTTCCTGTCTTATACACCCTTCACACCCTCACTTCAATTCATTTTCTCAAGAACCCTAAGTCTTAGAACTCTCTCAACTCTCTTAAGGCGTACAAGTGTGAGAGAATGCTAGGTTTTTATATTTTCCATCTCTAAATCAGATTTCCTTCACTAAAATCACACCAAGGTATGTGGGTTTGATTGTGGGAACCTTCCTTCCCATAAGTCCAGACATTTTTCTTCTCCAACTACATGAAATTTATGAATCTTTATGGGAATTTTTTGAACTCTTGCATATGATGTTATTATTATGCATTGTATACATGACTTTTATTTGAATTCTTCAAGTAATGATTTTATTATGCTTAAATACCATTGAGGTTTGACATTGTGATGGATTTTACGATATTAAGGTTATGTACTCTATGATGTTATGAAAGCTATGAAAGAACTTGTGGGTTTTAGTTGGATTTCATGATACCCAAATAAGGGTTTTACTACAATTATGGTGAATTGATTTTAATAACTTTAAAGTGAATTGATTTTACTCCTATTTTGTCTTATAATCTTGAATTGCATGAACTTAAGCATATGTACTTATACCCACCATGTTTGACTAAATTTACATCACAAAGATTCTTATGTTAATGAAAGATTATTGCATGAATTATAAGACGGGCATGTTATGATAAATTATGGGCTCCCAAGCATATATTAACCCATGAAAAGTTCCTATAATTTATAAGTAGAATGTTGAGCCCCTATAATATATCCTACCATCTTTTGAGTGAATAATGTCTACATGGAGGGGTCAAGCATAATAACTATTTTACCCTCGTGTACAAACTAAAGCTCACTAGAAGGGGTCAATCATATTACAAACTCCACCCTCATGTGTAATGCCATGGCTACTAGAAGAGGTCAAGCTTATGAAATGTTTTTACCCTCTAGTACAAGGTATACGCCCACGTGTAGGGGTCAAGGATATGAATAAGCTACTCTTGCCATGTTGTCATGTTTTTACAAGTCATTCAAGTTATGATTAAATTTACGATTATTTCAAGTATTTCGTGGTACTAGATTTAGCACTAAAAGGGCTTAAGGTGGGGGCTCGACCCAAGGGGTCCTTATATAAAGTCTTGGTCTCTTAACTTTGTGCCACCATAGGTTTATATTATTTCCCTAAATGAGATTTTACTAGTGGATCTAACTAGGATAAATTACCCACTTTGTGGAGTCAATCCTGGTTTACCTTGGCAAGTAGACCACTCATTTATTCAGTGTAGAGTGAACATCAGGATTCCAAGTAGTAGATCTCTTAGTTTTACATATTCGTTCAGGTCTCCTCCCACATATGTAAGTTATACTATTCAAGTTTGACTATTTCCATGCATGTTTTAAATTAATCATTGATCATCCATATCATAATGAGCTTATGTCTAATGATTATGACTATGCATCTTGATTATTATGGCTTATGCCTTTTGTTGCATTGCACCCCACATACTTAGTGCATTCTAAGTACTAACACATACTTCCTTTACCTACATGATCTAACTATGTAGGGACCAGAGCTCCTATTCATCCTCCCTCTCCACGTGGCTAGACAGATCCTTTGGAGGCTATTATTGGTGAGTCCTCCACTTCGGGGACAATATCTACCTTACTTTCATGCTTTGTTAAGACATGTCTATTTTGGAGTTTTATCTTTTGAGGTTGAGCCCTGGAGATGTCTTGGCCCCCATTCCACTCGTACTAGGGATGTTTTTGAATATGGATATTTATGTATTAACTTTGACTCATACTATGTTTATGTGATTATGAAAGAATTCTCTTAGCCTCCCTTTTCCCTTCTATGCTTGTTGTATGTTGATTGGTGAGGTGGAAGTCCTAATTCCCTAAAATATCCCATAGCGTGAGTCCAAAGTCCCGCTTCCCCTTAGAATTATTTTATACTTGTTGCTTACTTATGCTTCCGCAATCAAGAATGTGCAAATGTTATGCTAAAGAGGCTTGTTTGGGTTGCCTTTAGGGTTCCCATTTGCCGTATCATGTGTAGGCATTACGCTTGGGTCGTGACATATTGATGTTGCAAACAAAGGAGTGGTTGATTAACTAATAAGTGGAGGTTTAATGACACAATCATTCATCGAATCTTGCAACCTCTTGGATGGTATGACCATCAATTAATAAAGCATGGTATACAAGATATAATGTAATCCTTTCAAGCCACAGAGGCCCTACAAAGGAGCAGCTAGGCAAAGATCAAGAAAGAGATGAGAACATGGCTAAGATGTTAACTCAACTTGATCTTTTGACCAAGCATGTCATGGGAGGAAATTGCAAGAGTGTGAATGTTGTGGGAGCCATCGGAGAGGCGATGTATAAAGGTGCACCATTTGAAGGTTTCTACAATAAAGAATGTCATTACATGGGTAACCAAATGGTGGGTTCTTGATCGTCTTTTCAAAGGTCACTTAGGAATCAAGATTGAAATAACAACTCTAGATGGTGAGATGAGCATGGACTGATCAACCTCAAGTTGGGGGATGGCGTAATTCAGGGAGACAGTTACATTCCACCACATGATAGAGTGAAGACTGTTGAACCAGTGGTTAATCAAGAGAATCCTCAAATTGAGGATATGATTTCACTAATTCTGAGTAAGGTGGAGGCCTCGAACAAGGTATTGAAAGAAATAAAATCTAATTTTTCCCACTTGAGTCAAACCATAACGTCTCATTCGGCGTCCATTAAACATTTGGAGACTCACTTAGGAAATAGTTCAATTCATTTGAATCAACATCCTAAGGAAGGTCTACCTAGTGACATGGTGGTCAATCCAAAATGGAATGATCAGCAGTGCTTGGCCATTATTACTTGAAGTGGAAAGTTGATCAAGGGCACTAAACCAACACTTATTGTTGATGAAGCTCTGAAAGAAGTATACGGAAAAGAAGATATGAATGTTGTTGAGGATGATGAGCAGGAGGCTCAAGTTGTAGGTGATGACGATCTCGACAATCCCAAGAATGATAAGAAAGAGAAAAGTGGGGACAATGCAGCAAAAGCCAAGAACATTATCCTCAAAAACTCTAAGTCCAGTTGTGAGGCTGAAGGCACCTTATGTCAAAGTGAATCCTCCATTCCTACAAAGGTTGAAAAAGAAAGAGGAGGTTGCAAAATTTCAAAAGTTTCTATCTATGTTTAATTCTTTGTCAATAAATGTTCTCCTTGTGAAAGCATTAATTGAAATGGTTGGATATGTCAAGTCCATGAAGGAATTGGTGACAAAGAAGAGGACTCTTGAATGTGAGACAATCGAAGTGTCTCACAACTGCAGTGCAAGCTTGACACAAAAGTTGGTGACTAAAAGAAACCCAAGGGCGTTCACCATTCCATGCACAATAGGAGCCTCAAAGTTCAATAAAGCTCTTTGTGATTTAGGTGCAACCATAAATCTCATGCCCTTAGCTATTTTTGACGAACTAGGTTTGAAAACCCCTTCACCAACTATAATACAATTGCTCATGGCTGATAGGTCTATCAAGAGACCCGTGGGAATTTTACATGATATCTTGGTGAAGGTAGATAAATTTATCCTTCCTGCAAATTTTGTAATTTTGGATTGTGAGGTGGATACAGATGTGCCTATCATTTTGGGGAGGCCATTTTTAGGCAACGTGCGAGCTGTAGTTGATGTGGAGAGTAGAGACTTGAAATTCAGTATGAATAACGAGGAGGTTGTTTTCAACACTTGCAAAGCTTTGAAATCAGGAGATGATCCTGAGGTGTTTGTCAATTATGGGTCAATCAGTGGTAAGTTGAGGTGATAAGGGACGATGTCGTGCCACGACATTAACGAAGGCGCTGCTTGTGAGACAACCCAAGATGAGTATTTTACTGCTTTCTAGTTTGAACAATAGGTGTTGAATTCGCAGGGTTGATAAGAAAAATGGGAGTAGCAAGTTGATAAGGGCAACCAAGAAGGGCCACTCAGCGTATCGCCGAATCACATTGGCGATGGTCAAGTTGACCACATTTTTGATTGAGAGGTGACCTTGGATGTGCTGTAAATTTTAGTGAATCAAATGTCCAAACAAAGAATCGCCAATCACCGTTGGTGATGGTCAATTTTACTGCACTTCTAGGTGGAAGACAAGGTAAATTCACTATGAAAAAAGACAGTCCCTTACATGTTTGATGCAGCACCAAGTGTGCTAGGTGGTGTGGTTCTTAAACGACTCCAAAAAGGGCTCGAAAATGTGCCTCAGAAATTCCCATAATCGTAATTTCCATATATCTCAAAATTCATGCGTGATATCAAAAATCCGATTTCATATTCTTGTTCAGGGGGCAAAATTGAGTGGAAAATGGGTCTAACTACGATTTTATAGTAACCGTAGCAAAATTCTAAATTTCAAAGTTAGTGAATTTCGATGACCAAGCGCCAAGGGCTCAGAGAGGTGTAATTTTTGGCCAGTTTTCTTGTTCCAATCCAAGGGCTTTAGGTCTTGGGCCTAACTCTCCCCATGCGTAAAAATACTTATACTTAGTTATTTTCAATCTCATATCATTCAAGACATTCTCCAAAACCCTCTCTAACACTTAGTCAAATATTTCACCCAAATTCAAGTGTCCCAAACTCATTCCGAATCTCAAAATATTCATTCAAGCTTCAAGCTTCATTCAGATCTAAGTCAAGCTTATTCATGTCGTTAAAGACTACCGTGAATCCCCTACATCAAGCTAAGTTCAAAGGAATTTCTGTTGGCTAAGTTTTGCACAAGTACCAGTAGGAAGATCAACTTTAAAGGGGCAAATCACTTAGCACTCAAAAAACTAGGTGACCCACGACCTACCAAATTAAAACTCTTTCAATTAGCTATCCAATGCACTTGGTTTCACCTTATTTAGAGTTCGAATGAAGAAGTTATACCAATTTTCGTAAAACTCATCTGTGCAGGGGTATATATAGGTTTTTGCCAAATTCCGTTTCATTAATGACATCTCATAAATTTAGCTATTTCTATTGGTCATTTGGAGATTTCTATGCTATCTTAACACTTCCTAAAGACATAAACCCTATTTCTAAAGATCAAATTTACTCCTCCAAATTGGAATACACTCTCAAATTCTCCCAAGAGCCTTTACCAAACCCAAATAAGAATTCAAAGAAACTCAAGAACAAGTTGTAGATTTCAAGACCCCATTGCAAGCTTCAAATCTTTCTCAACTCGATTTCAAGAAATTCAAGGTCTAATGTATGTGGATTTCATTCATGACTCCCTTTCACCCATGAAACCCAATCTTTTTTTTTCAATTAAAATTGCATGATTTCAAGTTATATTTCTTATGATTATCTAGTATTATAAAATATGAGCATCATGAATTATGTTAAAAGTTTTGTCAAATATTTGTTGATTATGCATATATATCTATTTTGAGCTTTTACTATCAAGTAACATTTGTCTATTGAGACTATACATGATTAGATTCAAGCTAAGCCATATATGTATATGCCATGTAATAATGTAAATACAGAGTTCCAAAGCATTTTACACAGAGAAACACATTCTTCTTGCCTAATTCATGCATATAGTACTTCAAACCCCATCAAGAGCCTAATAAACAATTGACTAGACAAAATTGTTCTGGGAACACAAGCCTAAAACCCCACCAGATTGGTAGTCTAGTGGTTTAGCAATTACTTCCGATGCCGCCTCTTGGGCTCAGCTCTTTGCCTCTTGTCGTCATCCCACTCTCTGTCATACATACTGCAGTGCATAGTTAAGGCATCAAATATAAGCAGACTTCAATGTAACACTGCCCAAGTTGACTTATAAAGAAAATATTTACGTTAAATTATTCTACCTTTCAAGTAATATATCGATTTAGTATGAGGATTTGGATAAAACCAATGACAGAAAAACCATGTCTATCCAATAACCACCACCAAAAAGGCCATATAGATTGGTAGCATTGTACAATTATAGCCAGACTTGTATTTTGGATGACGAGGCATTGCTGATAAAAGAAACAAAATATTCCATTCAAACAAAACAATTGCATTTCTTGGTTTATGCAGCAGATGGTCAAAAGAAAACTCTTAAGGAATTGTATGTACATGTATCAAAAAGGATACGTGTCCGCATCACGACGGGGTGCTTTGCTGGCACTTTCTTTTCCATGAATCCTAAGACTTGGCTCGTCCACGTAACCTGGACGCTGCTGAACAATAACACCCTTTCGCTCTCCCCTATCTCTTCCATCACTGGGCAGCGACATATTAATAGGAGGAGGATGAGCAGCAGGTGAATACTCGCCAGGTTCTGAAGCCATATGCTCTCTCTTAAGTTTACGCCTCTTTGTGGCATTTGGATCCATATCCTCTTTCATGAGGCTTGCTTTTTCCCTCTCTCTTTCCCTCTCCTCTACCTACAACACAAATAAAATGTAAGTAATCACCAACAAGCAACAAGACGGCAAGAGAACCAAAATCAAGGGTTTTACTAGCAAGAATCTGACCCTTGAAGCAAGAAGGTATACTACAAAACTTAGTTAAACAACAAACCCATCTCACTCCTAAACAAGTTAGGGCCAACTATATGAATCCTCATTCACACAGCCATTCCAAACTCATAGCAAATATTACACTTAAGAAAACAAATTTAATATGTAAGTGCTAGAAAAAATATAAATTGATCAAAAAATCCAAGAAACCATATAAACTCACAAATCCATTCCTCTGACCAATACGAAGACAGTTATTTAAGCTAGGAAGGAATAGCATTAGAAAGGATTGAGTATTATTATCAAGCCAACACAGAAAACCAACTAAGAAACTAGTTTCTACCATCCTTATCACCTCAATTGGAAGGAGGATGCAAAAGGTGTAAAGAAAGAATATCCCAGCTCAATAAGGTAACTGTCAACGGATACAGAAGTGTAATAAGTCAAGAACTCAGAAGTGTTGCAGGTAAAATGATTAACAAGAAAGAGACAGCCGCTAATGTTTTCAACATGCAGAATAGAGTCATTTGGCGACAAGCTATGGAAGCATATTGATGCATAAAAGTTGGAACAAGCAAACAAAAGGCAAACCTTGTCCTGGCAAGTGTTCAATGGTTTCCAAAATGTTGGACTCTAAACCTAAAACAATTTACACCAACATTGGGGCAAGCGCATTAAGTACAACCTAAAATATATCAAGACAGTCCAAACGATTAAATGAAGTTAAAGATGGATCTACGGCCAAATAACCATTACATGGTCATGGGCCTATAAGCCATCCTTCTACTTCTAACTTAAGTCCACTAGGGTCTTAGTCAATGGTCAAACTCGGTCAAACCCTCCCAGTCTTCACTTTAAATCATCATCATGAGCACATTATACTCCTTGGAAAGCCCCCAAATACCATTTGAAGTTCCACCACCTTAAATAAATGAATATCCAAGATTTGCCTCCTAGTACAAACCTTTAGGAATTGTGATGCTTCCTCCTCTTGAATAGGGTCACTGGAGCCTACTTTGTTGTTACTCAGACCTCAGGGGCCAAAAATAAAACCCAAAAGAGGGAAACTACTCCCTCCATACTTCAAAGAACCTAGTTCCATGTTGCCAAGGTCAAAATATGAACATTTTGGCATATTATCACATTGGAAATCAACATACCTAGAGAAAAATATTAGTTTCATTGGCAACTGAGGTAAACCAAAAATTGAGCAATTGTTCAACTTGAACCACCGGAACAATAATTGGTATCTACATGCATGCTTACACAAAAAATCAAGCTATAGTTCTAGAATTAGATCGGAAGAGGTATACGATGCAACGGAAAATATAAATATTAGAAAAGCTTTCTTGTACATATGGAATCCATAGAGGTATGGAGAGGTTGGAGTAGGATAACATACAAAGCTATTCAATATAACACTTACGAACTGGTAGGATGCCGAATGCGAACAGCAGGATCGTGATTCTAATTTATAAGAATAAATAAGATATTTGAAGTTTTCTGAACTATTGTCGCATTGGACTTATTAATTATATGATGAAACTCGGGGAAAGAGTGATAAAGCTAGAGTTAGGGACACTCGGTGTTGTGAAAGGCGCTCTCTGTAGCGCCTTTGGCACGAGGCAAGTCGAGGCGGGGTCACCTTTTAATGGCAAGGCAAGGTCACAAAGGCATGCGGCAAGGCAACATAGGTGCCACCTTTTCTGAAAAAAGTTCTACTCAAAAATTTAAAACTTAAAACACACAATTAGGATTTGTGACTTCTGCGCCTCAAATGTCAAAGTCAGCTCTTCTTCTCGTTTCTTCATCCCTCTCCTGTATTTCAACTTTCGCGGCTGTCTTTCTTCTTTCTCAGTAAGGCAACTTTTTGGTTCTTCCTCAATCTGCAATCTGCCCAATTCTTCTTTCTCATCCCTCTGCTTTAGTATTGCTTGTCTTGCGAATTATTGGGTCATTCAAGTTCTAAACATTTACTATCTACTACTTTCAGTTTTTGGATTGAAATATTTGCTAATAAGTTATTGCTATTGAAATTTTGGTTATTTATATATACAATTAAATATTTTAAGTTTTTGGTATTGATTGGCGCCTCACTTCTTGCTGTCAGGCAAGGCAAACCTTGCCACCTTTCCCTTTGAAAACACAGGGGGCACTACAAGAGGTACTGGGAACCAATTTAGGTTTATGTTATTTATGGATATCATAGTTCTGATTGACAAGACTCTTGGGTGTTAACTATGAGTTGGAGGTTACGAGAGATACCCTAGAATCTAAAAGGGTTCAAGTTAAGCAAGATCGTGATCAGGACCACGCCACAATACTTGGGGGCACAAGTTCAGTGATGTAACATAGGCAGTTGGCGTGGAAGTAAGGCAAACCCAAGCCATTCAAAAGAGAGTAAGTTTTATGTAATCTCGAATTTGTTATCCAAGAAAATGGGGAGATTGACAAGGATGTCACTCACATATTGGAAGTTTATATCATTGGTATGCATTTTTTCCTCGTTCTCTCATCCTTCGGGTTATCCACATCTTTTTTGTCTATTTTGCTTTACAACTTAGATATTGTGTCCTTATTCTATTGATTATGATTATGCATATTGAAATTATGTTGTAATGTTCCTTGATGCATGACATACCTACATACTTAGTACATGGAATGTACTAAAGCATGCTTCATTGCCTACATGATCTAACCATGTAGGACGGACGATGAGACTTCCTTTATTTCATGGCTATATTCTGAGATGAACTCTAGAAGACTTGTTGGTGAGTTCCCATGCTTCGGGAACAAGCCTTTTATATGATGTTTTCCTATGTTGAGACTTTATGACTTTTCTTTTGATGTTATATCTTGAGAGTAAGCTAGTAAGCTACGTTCTAGACCCCGCCAAGATCTATATGTAGAGGCATGTTTTGGACTAAGAGTGATGTAATTTGCCCAAGGGAAACTATGACTTTGCTATAACTATGATCCGCTTGCTTACACTCTTGTGTTTTCTTACTTTACCTTATGTATGCTTGTGATATGATCAAGAGGCTTGGATGGGGCGCCTTCAAGATGAGCTCCTTGTAATGTGGTGGAAAAGATTTTTGCCATGCCTCTTTGTGATGCGGTGGAAAATGTTTTCTTTTTTATTGGATTTTTTTTATCGAAACTGTTATCAAATGAAAATCAATGATGGGGTTAATATGAACTTATATATAACCTATATTATAGGTTAAAATAGTACATAGACTTATTCTATTTTAATTGTTAAAATGAGATTAACAAGAAAAAAAGATTATTTCCTACTTATTTGTTAGTTAAAATGATTTTGAAAGAAAAAAAACAAGAATAGGGTTCTTTAGAAGTAATATTTTTATCAAGAATAGAATACATTTTTTAAAAAAATACTACTCCCTCCGTCCATCTTTACTTATCCACTATACTATTTTGGGATGTACAGCAATACTTGTCCACTTAATGACATTAGGAGATAATTTTAGACTTAATTCCTAATTTACCATAATCATTAATTAAAGTCATTTCCTTATTACACTTTCCAAAACATTGTATTTATTATATTCAAAAAATGATTTGATAAAATTACTCATCTCATTTACTATTTCTTAATCCTTGTATCAAGTCAAAAGTGGACAGTTATCGTTGGATGGAGAGAGTAATATATTTATCAAGAAAAGGGCGTTTTTTACCCACCAATCAAGAGTGTTTGGATTGGCTTTTCTAAGTGCTCTTAAGCACTTTTACAGTGTTCGGACAAATTAAAAAAGGTGCCTAAAGTACATGATTGTAAGCTAAAATGATAAAAGTAAGACGAAACTCATAACTTAGAATTTCTAACTAATGACTTTTGACTTTCATGTCAAAAAGCCAAAAGCCAATCCAAACAAGCTCTAATAACAATAGAGACATTTCTAGACCAAACTATTAGTAGTAAGGACATTTTTGGACCAATTTATTAACAGGGGAAAACGGTTTGAAACACATTCCAACTATGGCTGAAATTGTTACTATACTCCAACTACACGGGAGAGCTATATGACACCCTTGGACTCATTTGAAACAGAATATACACCCTATTAATATACCACGCCCACATATGTATTAAAGGGTGATATGCACACACTGCCGCCTGTAAATTTCATATTATTTTAATTATGTTTTTGTATCTTAATCTTTTGCTTTTTTCTTTTCTATTTTTTATTTTTCTTGGATTTTAGAAATAGCAGTATTTACATAGTCTTTTCTAGAGGAAAATTTTCTCGTAATAAAATTTCAATTTTTATTTATAGATCTTCCTTGCTTATGAGTTTTTGAGACGAGAGTTCCCAGGAAACAGCCTCAATACCTCTGTGAGGTAGTAATAAGGTCTGCGTACATCTTACCCTCCCCAGATCTTACTTGTGGAATTCCACTGAGTATGTTGTTGTATTTATAGATCTTCATTAGTAGAATAAATAAAGAATGATGCATAAAAGAAAAGATTAAAAGAAAAGTTTCATTATTTTACATCCCAATGGGTTCTTCACATTTTGTTGAAAGCCTCATTTTTCTGATGCAATTCTCCATCAATGCATAGCTCAAAGTCAAGTTAACTATAGAAAAATTGGATTTTTGAGGCTCCATCTTTGGTATGCCTGTAATTTCTTTTTTGCTCTAATTAACAATCCTTGAGCTCAGAAAAAAAAAAAAAACAGAAAACATATTACTTTTAGACTATGAAAGTTTGATCAGAGGAATGTTATCGAAATTAGTTAGTGTCACCATTGGTCCATTCTAATGGACGAGGATATAAAGAATTAGTGGCTTTTAAAGTGAGGAAAAGGGCGGTGGAGCAGTGTTGCTTTAGTGAGACGATTTGTGGTGGTAATGAAAATGTTGACATTGTCGCCAGTGTCGACGCCAATGACGTTGATGGCAGCAGTGAAGAAGATAAGAGATTAAAAAAGATGGAAAGAGAAAGGGATAAAAACAAAATAAAAAGTAAAAAAATACAAAAAATACTATGAAAATATTTTTTTCCGTGCTCTTACTCTCTGAAGGAGAGTGCATTACACTTTCTTTGCCACCTAAGCACTTAGGGGTATATTAATTCTAATTAAGAGTAGTCCAGGGATGTCATAGGACCCCTGCAAAGTTGGAATGTGTAACAGCAATTTTGGCCATAGTTAGTGTGTATTTCGAACCATTTTCCCTATTAACATCATGGGCGTTTTTTGAACCAACCATAAATTGGGGGGGGGGGGGGGGGGGGGGTTTTTTTTTATTTT
>JAABOM020000092.1:11641852-11654831 GCA_011800125.2 Solanum clarkiae
TTATCGTATTAACATGAATGACAGAATTTTCTGATCTTTGCACTAGAAATCGATATGCTTTACTATTCAAGGCATATTCATATTCTAAGGATTGATAACGCTAGCGAGTATATGTTAAAATTGTATTCTTCATCAATCTTCATATGTTGATAACATCTCCCAAAATGGAGTTGCGAAGAAGAAGAGTAGGACTTGACACAACTCGAGTAGTTTTGGTCATAATGAAGGTTCCTAAACAATTTTGGAGGGATGTACTCTCTACAGCTTGCTTTCTGATTAATCGCACACCAGTGACCGTACTTCTTGGTAAAGGTCCTTTTCAAACATGTCACCATTTCTGGTTGAACCTAACATATTTGAACGCATGTGGTATGTTCGACCATGTGGCACCAGTTGGACCCTAAGGCATAAACTGTGTTTTCTTGGGCTATAATATATGGTTTCAACTGAAGTTGGGGACAAAGGCATAGTTTTGGCAACCGAGTCAATATGAAACAACAACTGAAGTGTACTTTTGGAAACAAAAAGCTTCTTCAATTTAAGAACAAAGGTCAAATAGACAAGGATTAAAAAAATAAATGGCCCCTAGAAAGGGAGATAGCCTGACAATACAGCATATTGTTTCTTTCACAGGGCTTCACTTCCATTTCAGTGTGATCAAAGGCGCGCCTAAGCCCTAAAGCAACGCTCAAAATGTGTTGAGCGCTTCGCCTGACTTAATGCACACTTCAGTGTCATCATCAAGGTTTTAAGGTATACTTTCCTTGCCAATAAACCTCTTCTGAACAAACGTGACCACTAAACAATTGATATTCCACCTTATTGAAATTGTTTTTCAATTTCTTTGTTAATATATTTGTCATTCATGTTTATAAATTATTATCTTGGCTGAACATATATTTGTATTTTTTTTCCTCCCCTTGCTCCTTTTTTAATTAAACCCACGCTTTATCTGCTTTGCACTTTAAGCACAAACGACCTTAGAGCTTTTTTGCACTTTTTACTTTTGATAACATTGTTCCATTTTGATGCGTGCTTAGGAACATTAAATACTAGATCTACAAATATATAGCCAAAACTAACATTGGGTTAAGATGAAAGATTAAAAAAAAGTATGAGCAAACAGGAATCACTTCAAATGGAATTCTCCAAATTCAGAATGTTAGAATAGCATCAACAAACGAGTAGAATATCTATTTTGTATACTGAGTATCAAGGAATACACAATCTAAACTATCATAATAGTGTATATATTAAAGGGCCAATTTCAAATATATACAATAAAGTAGTTAGTACAGCCATGTTTTATTTACATAAAAAATAGTCAAAAGTCATATAAAGTACACACTGACTATATAATAGACAAACAATAGAAGAAAGAATAAAGAACAGTTGAAGAAGAACAATAGATAAAGAAGAAAAAAGCGAAGAACAACATTAACAGAAATAAAGATCAAGAATTAAGGGATGAAGAAGAAAATTAGCCAAATTTGGTAAGATAAATGTGTTGAATGGCCATATGCTGCAATAAAGGGCTTATTATTTTAATTTTTTAATTAAGAAATTTAACCTAATGGACATTTTGTCTAATTTTCCCTATATTCAATTCCAGTGACCAGCCCAAAGCTCAATAATAATTATAGGCATAACGTATTAGCAACTAAATATAGTTTCTGCAATTAAGAAGGTAACAAACGCCAGTAACATCGACAATTGAACTGTCTGATGTATCTTGAATAATTATGCATGAAATGTAAATCAAGCTTACCTTCATTGAAAGTTCTTTCTCTTCCCGCTTTCTATCTCGAAAATCTTCTTCTCTCCTTCTCTTTAAATCATCCTGCAATAATGTGTTATTCTCTTCCGACCGTCGTCTCTCTCTCTCATCATGCCTTGGAGAAAGTCTTTGACTATGCCTGACAGTTCCAAAACGTCTATCAGAATCATCATCTCTCCTGCCAGCATTAATGGATTGTGGGACCATGTGAGGAGGCAATGGTGGAGGTGGAGGCAGATTTTGGTTGTGAAACCGATCATCTGTATGAGATTTCTCTACAGATGCTTCACTATGTCGCAGCTTGCTCCTATCATCTTTGATTCTTTCATCCTTACTCAACCTATCAAAGTTCCTATCAGCAACTCTCTCATGTACTCTCTCAATTGAACGTTCTCTTCCATGCCGCTCAGTTGACCTATCTTTTGATTTTTCAAATGCATCATCCCCACGAGACCTATCAGGACGGTCCCCTCGTTCTCTGGGGTCTCTCTCTGGTCTTTCACCACCCTTATCTTTTGATCTATCAAGAAGCTTTTCAGACGCTCGGTTCAATATTTGATCATCAGAACCATGTTTATCATAATCTGCTGGATGAAGTTTATCTGCAAGTCGTGCATCTACTAACCGCTCTTTCTCCGACGAACGAGCATCACCACAATCAATATCTCTACCATCAATTTCACCTTTTCGGCGTTTATTCAGTCTATCAAGATCTTCTGCGGGAATAGATCTCTTCTGTATTTTTTCATTAGCTTTGGAAGCATCCTGTCGAGGCGAATGAACCAGACGCGATGTGGATTCCTTATACACATCAGAACTTTCAGTGACATCATCTTTTCCAGCAGAAACCCTCTGATCAGCAGATTTAGTAGCTGTAAGTTCAGCATCAGATTCATTTGAAAGATCTAACAATCTCGTTAATGAAGCTGCACCTTTAGGTACAGTAGAAAACATGCTACCATTCCCTGAGACTGTAGTAGAAACATTAACATTCCCACTTGCTCTGCTCTCAGACGGATAAACATCACCACCAGAAGCAGCTCCAGATGCTCTTCCAGCAGCTTTCCCAGACTTATCATCTTTTGCAATATCATGCTTTTGATGCTTTGAGAGAGATCCAGCAGTAGCAGCTCGCTTGCCTGTAGCTCTTCCCTACAGAAAAGGGTGAATATTTAAGTTCAGACAAGTTGACAAAAGAGAACTGCTCAACTGAATGATAAAGGATCCATCCATATGCACAAGATTCATTGAAAAGGAAAGCAAAGTGGTTACTTCATGATACATATCAGACACTAACAATTAGGGTGGCAACTGGGCAGATTGGGTTGTGTTGAGCGCTTCGCCACACGCTTTATGGGCACTTCAGTGTCGTCATCAAAGCTTTAAGGCATAATTTTCCTTTCTAATGAGTGAAATCTTGAAGATGTGACACTAAACAATTGATATTTCACATTATTATAATGTTTTTTTTTTTAATTTCTTTGTCCATATATTTATTATTCATACTCTCGATTATTAATATTGGACTACAGATACATATTTGTAGTTTTCCTCCATCTGCACTTTTTTCAATCAAGCCCATGTTTTATTTGCTTCAATTCCCAGAGGATCTTGTGCGGGAGAACAGAACTGAGCATCAAGGCTGCAAGACAGAAGGAAGGTTCCCGCGTGCAGGAAACCTGAGCTTTTTGCACGTTTCGTCTTTTGATAACACTGATATAAGCTAAATGAACATTACTCCAAGTACATTTGTTTTAATATTTTTATTTCCAAAAAAGAGAGACATTACTCCCAGTAGATGCAGAGAATAATTATGATGAGATTGAGAGGATCAGATGGGTTGAACTGTTGAAGCATCTTCAATGATGATTTCGAAATGATGAAGTAGCAGCAAGTCGAGGGATAATCAAAATCGGCTATATGAATCCATACATTGTGTCTGCAACTTGCAAAATAAACCTGCACATGGCAAGCCCATTTTCACCCATACTATTACCTAAGTTGCGCGGACTCTTCATTTCAATGCCGCACCCGTGTCGAACACTCCGAAAATACACTTATTTTGGCGTATCCAACACGCACCCACCGACACTTTTGAAGAGTCTGAGCAACATAGACTATTACAGGTTAAATATACGTTGAAATCCACGCTTTACCCATTTAAACATAAAGTTGGTCAAAAGCTTGGCATGATACAAGACCTGGTGACAATGATTCGGGTTAATTATGAACCTAATTACACGATTAAAAATAATGCCCATGTGTGTTTGAACCCACACATGATGGGTTGGACCATCGGGACATGCTGACATATGTGTATGGTGCAGGATGGAAACTGTATTGAAGTGTTAAAAGTGCTAAAAGTTTCAAAATGGAAAGATGGAATCAAGTCCAATGCAGTGGCAGGGGCAGTTACGTTAACCCCCCACGCAAGCTCATCACATACCCATTCCCAGGCACCAATATCGGGGCTCATACCACGAGCACATCATGAGACCACCATGTCTTGTGATGGTCTCGCGCCACGAGGAAGCTAAGTCAAGGAACAATTCAAAGCATGCAGTGAGCTCACGTTGCAAGCTTTTTGTGAGGACCCTCAACGTATTAGTTACTGAGGTGTGATTTTGAATTGTTCGTGGAGGCTTCCGTTTCAACTCTATATATTTTTTATCATTTATTTTCTTTTCTTGAGGTTTGCAAGACCGACAATTAGAACTCATGATATTCTATTAGATGCTCCATTGTCTTAGTGTGGATTTTGGGCTAGAGATTTATTATTTGAGTGATCGTTGGACTTCATAAATTGATATATAATTTTTTTGTATCTAATGACCATTAATGTGAATGGAGAACTGGCTCATTTCGCAGGTGATGCTAGCAGGTGACAGTCACGTCTAGGGTGTAGTTTGGGACGTGACACTATTTTTTGTATAATGTGGTATAATTATGCATATTCTATATAATCTCATCCCACCTTTTTGAAGGGAGGTTAACGACACTTACAGAGAACATAGTCGTACTCGCGTCTGTTTTCTATTTCCTTCCTATAAGAGAAATGTGTTCTAGGTGATGGTGTTACAAGTTAGGCATCACCTCCATCCAGTATACTTTCGTGAACCCACCATAGATCCAGCAGAGGCATCTGTTTCATGCTTTTGCAATCGGGTTGAAAGACCCGGATTATGATCATTCTTTTGTTATTGTTGTCTTTTATTGCTCATCATGGATATGAGTGTCAAAACAGTAAATAGGGTCCATTCTCTCAGTGCGAGTAGAGTGTCAAGTGCCAGTCAGGTAAGCCTGAAAATTGGGGCGTGACATTATATGATGGAGCTAGAGTGACCAAAATTTTGTTCCATGATAACGCCTTCCAGGTCAAAAGTTCTGAGATAAAATTAGTAAACGAGAGCTATGAAGAGTGTCAACTACAAGTCTACAAGACAATAAACTATTATAAGTAGTTATGCAAAAACAGCACAATTAAAAATTTAGTTAAGGCTCATAATTCGTATAGGAATAACTGTCAGCTAAGTGATGCTACATTACTGAAGATTTGAAAGAACAGATCCATCATGAATCAAACATAGATGCTCCATCAGAATACAGGCTTTTCAACAAAGGACTTCCATTAAGGAATAAAGCTTATGTTACTAACTAAACTACGCATGGTTTATAAGACCATCTCAATATCATAGTCGGCTGTTAAACAATAGAGGTAGTTATTTAAGATACTATTGATATAATAAAAAAGTGAAGTTCAACTCAACTACATTTAGACATAAACTACTCTAGGCTCTTTCAAGTATCAAGTACGACGATAGATGTGAAAATAATTTGACAACAATCACACACTTAAACTCAAATATCAAAGCCACCACACATTCACAAAGATGGTTGCAGAATTAACATCTATTAGATTTTATTAGGACGGTCAACACTGTAGGGAACATACCTCCTGCTCGCCAGGAATCTTAGAAGCAGCTTTTATGGTACTCTCTTCCGTACACATAGAGTCATCGACATGTTTTTGACTTGGAGTATCAGACAGCAGGGCAGCAGATGGCATAGATTGCACATCTAGTCCATCAATTGAATGACTGCCTTTCTGTTTTACCTGACCTAAATCAGGTTTTGGCATAGAACTGTCTGGCCTATCCAACTTACCATCAGCTACTCTTCCTGCAACCACAGTTCTTCCGAGCTCACCTTGAGAAACACTAGGGCCACTCCCGTTTGGTATGGCCACTGAATTAACAACTGAAGACTTAGAAGCAGATGCTGCTGCAAGTTTTAGTTCTAGGTAACCCATCCCAAACTCTTCATCTGTCACCCATGATGGCTGGGGGAAAAGAAGGCAAGCAAATTGCAAATATCAGTTAATTAAGTCCCTGAATCAAAATCTATTAATACAAGGTAATTTTAACCTCAAAACCGAAATAATCTCACCAACCCAATTTTTCTTTTGATGTTTCACCAAACATGGAATTTAACAACATTAAAGAAAGAAAATAAGACTGCCTAACATACACTTTATCTCCTCCATGAAGTCCCATCAAGTCCTAACAATAGCATGTCACTAAAAGCCAAAAACCTAAAAGTGGGCAATGTGTAAAGATAAGAAGTGCTAATTCTTTGGAACAATTGGGACGAAATAAGTAATTTTTCATCTCACGCTTTCACCAGCCAATTCCATCCTACCCTCAACAGGAAAAAGGAAAAACGACAACAAAGGAACAAAAACCACAACAGGTGAAACAAAAGAGCAAAGAAAACTCATGTTTACAAAGTAGGAACACTTGAGAAACCACATAATATGGTTTTTGACTGTTGTAGTCAGTCAAGGTATTGCTCCATAATCAGTTAAAAACTACGATAAAGCTTTACTCGAAGATTTACCTTTCTAGATGCCAAAGATGCAGCAACCCCTGTAGCCAATACTTTGAGATCCTCTCTTTCATCAGATTTAATTTTGGCAACCTAGAAGAAGACCAAAGAATAAAAGAAAAAACCCATGAGCTTGATGTTTTAGATTTCTAAAGACATAATCCTGTATTTACAATCATGTATACCCTCTTCTCAAGGTTTATTCCACTCTTCCGAGTAACTGGAAAAACACTGGAGATCTTTGTCAATAAAATAAGAGCATTTCTGATTTCCATGTACTCAGTTGATTCCAGACACTGTATGAGCAACCTTGTGATTCTTTGACTCCACTTCCAGTGTACCTTAACCAGAATTGCAAATATTAAGTAAGAAAGTAAACAAAGAGTATTTAACACTAAGGAAACAAAAATGACAGTTGGAATAAAAAGAAATCAAGCATCCAACATTTTTGTATCATACAATAGGAGATAAAGGTGGAAGTCACGTAGAAAATATAATATATATAAAATGACAACAAAAAGTCCCTACAATAAAGAGAAGTGAGGAAAGAGAGAGAGAAAAGGACGACCACCTCACAAAAAAGAGGACACCTTATATACACTTCTTGAAGAAAATCAATGTTGTGAAGTAAAATTTAATCATAAATTTACGTGTGTTAGGATGATAACCATATTGTTTGTAGACCCCTCATTTTCTGGTTTCTGCTATTAAGAAATGTTCCCAAGGAGAAAATCTTTGGAAGTAAAATGATTTGCCAAATTATAACAATAAGGGCAAGTAAGGAACTGCTCAGTTTATTCCCCACAAATTTGAACTGCACTCATGTTTTCCCATTGTATGCATATGAAATATCACAGACTAACCTTAATAAACTGGCCATACGTAACGCGCTGGCTGTTTGGATATCTATAATAGACGGCAAATCCAGGCATGTTTCCACACTCACGTTCATAAATTGATTCATCACCCTTCAATTTGAAATTTAAAAAGTTAAAAATGGTAGCTAGTATAGCTGCACATTGTTAGGAACTGCCAGTCAAACTACTACTACTGTCTATTCAAGGTATTATGCAACAGAGATTGACTGAAGTGTACCTTCCAATAATAAGCCGTCTTCAATGTCTCATACAAAAACCTCCCTAGTCGACCTACTTCATACTCGGTGCAACAACAGATCATGGGTTGTAATGTCTTACATATCAAGACATCTATGTGATTCACAGTGTTAAAGAAAGGCGTTCCAAGGGAATGAAGAGTATTAACAAACACGGCGCAATACACAGCGTCTGGCATGCTAAATGTACAGCGTGGAAATATACAGCGCTGAAGAAATTCCATGTTGATCTTTAAAGTATCAGGGCAGGAACTCAGCCATGTATCCTTCTCACGAGTCAGGCGTCTCCGAACAGATGTTACATGTTCTTCATGCCTCTGAAGCTCTATTGTTAACCGATCTAGAGACTCCTGAATTCTTTCTTTATCTTTTTTCCTTTTCGTGATTGCAGAACTTGAATTATCAGAAAGTTCTTCCAGAGCTTTAAGAGCAGCATGCTGCTTACCAATTTCACACTCATAACGGGATCTAGGAACATGAAGATCATAGAGTGTAAGACCCCAAAAGGTGGCATACAAATCTGGGGACAAGCTATTCCAGGCTTTTGAAGGCAACATTGTTTTGATGGTATCAAGAAGATCTGTCCATCTACACATAAGATACGAAATGGCTGAATAACACTTAAATTGACCATAGAAGCAGGAAAAGAAGATTCTGTGCAACAAACATAAGTACATGCAAAGCATTGATATAATAACAATCTCTAACTACTCGAGCATGGAGGTCAGAAAGTATTACGAGATAGGTTTCTGATAAGAACCAAGATCAAGGAGTAAGCAAGCAGATGAGTCTGATCTTTCAGACTCCTTTTCAGCATTGGCTGCACCCACTGCTTCATCAGTATCTGAAGGCCAGAACACATCTGAATTTGTCTGACACCTGAAGAGCCTCATAACAGGCCGATAAATCAAAAATGCTACCTGAGGAAGAAAGAAATCGCATGCTTTATAAGAAATACTGAAGCATATTACTTACAATGCTGTGAGAATGCTAGAACAGAGAAGACCTAGAGAAAACCTAAGAGGAGACCATTTGAATGGAAAGTTTCGCTGCCATTAGTTTTTTAAGAATCCTCACTGCCACAAATTATAATGTAGATTCTGCCACTTGGGCAGGCACCTCTTGAAGTGCAATGGAGGTCACCAACCTCTTTGCACCTGTTTGGATATACATCAAAAGAGTTCTTGATTTGTAACATAAACTCAATAACAATTCATTTCAAATATTATTTTTGATTTTTTTATAACCAAGAAATCCCAGAGAACTAGCTAGCACATAGTTTGAAACTCGGGAGCTAATGGGCTTACCCCTCAACCCTTCGCTACTTAATATACCCCGCATTAGTCCACAGAAGAGCAAACTCATAACATGCTTAACCGACATACAATGTGTTGCGCTCTTTTCAGGAAACCAAAGTAGCGGGGGCTCGGATTTTGTCTTTTTAAGTGACAACTATGTCCTTTAATATTTATAAATTCGAGATGCCCTCTCAATCACATGGACCTGAGGCTTCAACAGATTTATCACATGAAACATAAAAGTTAGAAGAAACAAATAGAAAAAGGGATAACCTCAGGATCAAGATGATACACATGTACAAGCTCGTCCAGAGCTGGAACAAGAACAGCATAGGCAGCTGTTGGAGTCACCGCACTAGACAAAAATTCCACATACTGAAGGAGGGCTTCATGACACCTATCAAACTGTTCACTGACCATTTTAATATATGGAACTTTGGCGTTGATAACTACCCTGCAGAACAAAATATAAGATTAAAGGGAATCAATCAAAGCCACTGTTGAAACATGTAATAAAGGATTCTGTGTTCAAGCACGAGAAGTTGCTCCAGGCTCTTGATTGGATCTTGATCAATATAATATTGAAATCAAATTGGATGGGTCCAAAAAAAAAACCATGAACTCTGTTTATGTGAAGCCAGCCACACGATCCTTACAGATAAAGAATATTTAGCATCTTTACACTAGGAGTCAGGAAAAGAAGTTGAACTTGATTGTCCCAGGGAAAAATTTTACTCTTCATAACTACATGCTTCGTATTTTGGTTGTGGAATTTTTCTAGGACAAACCAAGTATGGCATATGCTTACAGAGAACGATACTGAGCAATGAGTAGCAACAGTGGAATTGCCAACTTTGGTTCATCTTTTGGGAGCAAAGCATCTCTCAGCCTGTTAGTCGATTTAATCAGTGCCTGTAAGAAGAGCCACATTTTAGGACACTCCATCAAATTAGGATGCTAAATGTCAAATTAGAGATCTATAGCAGGCACAAAACAAGGTGCAAGAGGAATACGAAATAAATTGCACTACTCTATATTTACGACTTGTGGAAAACTGAGCTTACTAGTGAAAACAACATAGACAAAGTACAATGTCGGAAAGACACCTCAAGCTAAAATAAGATCAGTTTTTTTGTCTGGAGAGGGAGAGGGAGGTGGATGATAGATTGTATATACCCAAAGCTTTTTAATGATGTTGTAGCTATACATACATAAATGTTTGAATAAGGGAAAACCAACAAATTAAAGTAGATTCATTATTTATATTTATTCTTTTCATTTGATTGGTACATAATTTATGTTTATCTATAACAAATAAACAAAACTTATCTTATGCTCTGTCCCACTTTACGTGAATGTGCTTAACTAGACATGAGTTTACAAAATAAAAGAAGATATTTTAAGACAAGATAAATATACGCAAAGTATCAACATCGCCCTTACTCCGATAACTAAATAAGACGTGGTAAGAGTTCCATGTCTTTTCATTTTCCCTCTCCTAATGAGCTTTTAAAGTAAGTAATTTCAACCAAGTCATGTCATTAAGGAGTTGTTGGTTTGTGGGATAAGGGATAATTACCTTGAGATAAAATACAGGATTAGTTCATCCCCCCGTATGGTTGAGCTTTTAATCTAGGGTTAGCAATCCCAAGATTATTTATAAGATAATTGTTACTAGATAACAATGCCAAGATTACTTATCTTAGGATAGAACACCATAATGATAAAGATGTTATTCTATTTTCCCCCATAGTCCTTTGAAAAGTCAAGGTAAAAATTAACATTAAAGTTTCTCCAATTTATGTTGTGTAAAACCAGGCACATGCTTTATACTATATAATCAATTTTTAACCCATCCACCAAGCATCTACCAATAAAACTGTATCTATTAAATACTCACATCATTATTTAATCCTCATATTATAATTCATATATAACTTGTTCATACTAAACGAACCCTAGTGGTAAAAATGGGAGGCAAACTTCAAACAATTTAACTAGAGAAAGATGTGATTATTTTCGGATAAACTAAAATGGAAAGTAGTGTCGCACAAACATGACAGAGAGTATTAGATAAAACATTTATCCAGCTTATCCTTTAGTAGAGATAAGAATTGATTAGCTTATCCATACCAAACATACCCTTAGATAATAAGTAATCTGATATTGACATCCCTCATTCTGCTGAATGATATAAGTTGATCTAATATTTAAATTAATATTGAGATGTACCAATGCTATTGGGTGATATAAATTGATTTAATATTTAATAATGAAATGAATGGATTCCCCGATAAGGCATGAGAGGTTGGCTATGGATGATTGCAAGAGAGATTGAGTAGGCAAGTGAAGTATTGGGAAGAGGTCATTATACAGGACTTGATGCACTTGCAGCTTACCGAGGACATGACCTTTGATAGGAGGTTATGGAGGATATGGATTAAGAAAGAAGGTCAATAACTAGTAGAGTGTTATCTTGCTTATCCATCCATACTAGTGGTCTAGTATTTTTTCCTTGTGTTTATCCATCCATACTAGTGGTCTAGTATTTTCCTTGTAGTTTCTTCTCCTTTGATTTCTGCAACTATCTTTTTTTTATATTTGCACCGGGTGTCCGAGTCTCTTAGAGCCCCGACTTATCTCTGCAACTATCTACTGTCTCTTGAACTTCGATTACTGCACTAGTTTGTTGTAGTTGATATTTGCTTTATTCATAATGCATTGAGATGCTTTCTATAATTCAAAATTTTTATTACAATATTTATTAACTTTGTCCTAAAATTGTCAAGTGAAGGATGGTATTGAGTAGTTGACTAGGTAGTTTAATGTTATTATGAAGACATCTAAGATGCACGATGAATGGAGGAGTAGTACAACGGTTCTATTGTACAAGAACAAGGGTGATATTCAAAACTGCAACAATTACAGGGGTATCAAGTTGTTAAGCCACACCATGAAGGTTTGGGAGAGAGTGGTGCAATTGAGGGTGAGAAAATGAGTGTCTATTTCAGAGAATCAGTTCGAATTTATGCTGGGACGGTCGACTACTGAAGCAGTCCATCTTGTTCGAAGATTAGTGGAGAAATATAGGGAGAGAAAAAAGGACCTTCATATAGTATTCATTGACCCTGAGAAGGCCTATAATAAAGTTCCGAGGGATGTGCCATGGAGATATCTAGAGGCAAAAGGTGTTCCAATAGCGTATATTAGGGTGATAAAGGACATGTATGATGGAGGCAAAACTCGAGTGAGAGCGATAAGAGGAGACTCAAAGTATTTTTAGGTTAAGATGGGACTTCACAAGGATTTGTGTTGAGCCTTTTTCTTTTTGCCCTAGTAATGGATGCGCTAACACGGTCTATCCAAGAGGAGGTGTCATGGTGTATGTTATTTGCAGATAACATAGTACTGATTGATGAGACTCTGGCTAAAGTTAATGATAGATTGGAGATTTGGAGGCATACTTTGGAATCCAAAGGGTTCAAACTGAGCAGGACCAAAACAGAATACATGGAGTGCAAATTCAGTGTTGCGAGAGATGAAACAGACATTGAAGTGACGCTTGCCACTCAACCTATTCCAAAGAGAAAAAACTTTAAGGGGTCGTTTGGTTTGAATATAAGTTATGATGGAATAAATTATGTTGGGATTAGTAATGATGGGATAAGTTATGTTGAGATTATTTTTTATTGAGTGTTTGGTTTGTTGGATAAATTTTAAGAATATGTTGCTTTTTTACAAAAATACCCTTCACTTTATTAGTTTTTAATGTATGTTCTTTGCTAACTTTAGTTATTCAATATTTATTTTTAAAATAAATCTTTCATCTTACAACAACAACAACAACAACAACAACAACATACCCAGTGAAATCCCACAAGTGGGGTCTGGGGAGGGTATATGGTA
>JAABOM020000092.1:11654931-11690136 GCA_011800125.2 Solanum clarkiae
AGTTGGGGGGATGGGGGGGGGAGAGGGGAGTAAAAAAAATGAATTTTTCAAAATTTAAAATTTTTTTCAAAAATAATTTTTTAATTTTTTTTTTGTGGAGTGGAGACTTTGGCACTGGACGTTCCCAAAATGGATATGGAGAGGGGGGGGGGGAAGGGGTTGACATAGGAATGTGATAAAAAAAATTCAATAATAAACTTTAATTTTATTTTATTTTAAAAATTTAATTATTTTTTTTGGGGGAGGGGGTGGTTGTGGTAAGGGTGCATAAAAGAGTTTTAATTTGAAATTGGAGGAGCGTTTTGGAAAATAATTGTCTTAGTTTTTGGAAGGAAATTATTTTCCTTAAGTTTGAGGAAAATAAGTTGATTTAGAAAACATTTTTCAAAATATTTAAGCCAACTAAACAAAAAAAAATTGAAAAATATTTTTCTCCATACCAAACACACCCCCAAGGTATAGTGATATTTTTTTTTGATTTTGAGTTGTACAAACATTACTTGGTAAACAATATGTCAGTTTATTTACTAAAAGAAAAGGTTAAAAAAAAGTCAAGAAAGCCATGAGGAGGAGCTGTACACCAGATTGAATTATATATTTTTTAAAATTTGAAATCTATTCAAAAGATGAATACTAAAGTAATCTACTTTGGTTATAGATAATTACACTATTTACTCAAAAGATGAAATTAAAGATATCCACATTAATTATACATAACTAAACTATTTACTCAAAAGATGAAGGTTGAGACAATTTACACTAGTTATATTTAATTACTCTCACCTCCACTCTAGATTTAAAAGTATATAGAAAGCCCCCATATGTATGAGTTATTGCAATATTGTTCCACTTATTAGGAGATGATTGAGAGCAAAATTAACATAAATCTTTTTATTAATCAAAAAGAAAACTAGAATTTAGGACACTTAAGAAATTTTATAAAAGTGGCAACGTAATAACATTTTATCAAGTTATAAGGGAGGTTTTTATAAATAATGAAATTTAAATTGACCAAGAAATAAATTTATGAATATAAAAGACAAAAGAAGATTGTTATAAATTTACACATTTGGCTCTAACGTGTGCTCATTGTATCTTTCCATCTCCTCCTGTTTAGACATGGAAAGACAGAATTCTCCCATGAAAAAAAGTGTTGAAATAAAGTTTATCAAAGACAAACGTGCTGAGGGCGCTAAAATCTCTAACATGCTGAAATCTCTCTCTAAGAAAGCAAGTGAGCTTTCTATTTTATGTGGAGTTAAGATTGCAATCCTTATTTTCTCAATTGGAAGTCAACCATTTTTGTTTGGCAATCCTCATGTTGAATCGGTCGTTCATGACTTTTTGGAGGCCAATCAACCTATTGTTCCTTCATTTTACATGAGAAGGAAGAAAAAGATAGGAGAAAATGAAGACAAAGGAAAATCTGTTAAAGATAATTTTAAGTATCGTCTATCAGAAGATTTCAAGTTGACTGATGCAGAAAGACTTGAGAAATTAAACCAAGAGATCAAGAAACTTGAAGATCAGTTGAATGAGGAGATTGATTTCTTACAAAATGTGTTTGGCTTTGAAGATCCAACACCTAAGCTTGAAATGAATGTGGCTAGTTCTTCGACTATACCAGCTCATTGGTTGAGTCTTTAATTAAAAACTTTAATAATGTATATCCAAAAAATATTTTGGATATTTCTTCATAATGAATTACTATAAGAAATGAAATTTCAAGTAGTAAAATATAAATCGTTGTGCAATGATTTGTCTGATTGTTTTGAGTTTTAGAACTTTTTTCTTATCCAAAATGATATTTTTCATAGATTTGTTATATGTTTTATGACTTATGGGAATGAATGACAAGGTCTCTAGGGGTAAGATGTATTATCTAGAAAAAAAAGTTATAAATTTAAAAATTTAAAATTTGACCTATGTCAACATTTGAAATTTATAAGCTGAAATTAAACTTTTAAAGTTCCTATGGATTCAAATGACAATTTCAAACTTTGTCTAATAGTGTGTACATGTCCCAAAGAGATCGATAGCAATTAAGAGGCTTAGTAACAATTTTTTTTGGGTAGCAAAAGGAAATATTATATTAATATACTTCAATACACAATAATGGCAGATTCACTTATAGAAGTACTAGTACTAAGGGGGAAAGGAGTACGATGGCTACGATACAAAGGGGGGGGGGTGTTGTGATTCTTAAACTTCATCCTAACAAAAAGTATTCCATCCTTATCGGCCTAACGAGCTTGGTGAGCGAGTAAGGGTGGAACTTTACAAAAAGTTATACTATTAGCCATTATCAACTTTGCACCTTCCTTGCCAGTTAATCTGCCACCCTGTTAGTTTCATGATAGCTAAGGAGAATGGGTGGGGCGGGGGTTCCCTAGCTACTGAATTAGATTCCTACAATCGAATGATATTTCTATAATGAGGGTGATTGTTAGATAATAAATGCAATAGTACCTGATAGTCGGTGTTTATTTCTAAGGGTACTAAGTTTCTTATTTTGGCCATCTACAGTCTTGTGAGTAGTGCTAGTAGTTACGATCTGAAGTATGTTGAGGCCTGTATGTGTCCCATGAAGCCCACAATCCAATTTCTGTTATCATCTATTATTACTCCCCCTATTCCTCCACTACCAGTGGTTGCTTTGACGGATCCATCCATATTAAGTTTGTATCCAATTCCAGGTCGTTTCCATCGTACAAAGGTCAACCTTTATTGTGATTCTTTTGGTTTATAGTCCGTGAGTGATATGTATTCTAAGGCATGATTTAGTGGTGTGAGGGCTTTTGCATGGATTCGTTTCTAGGCATACACTTGTTCATTCCTCACTAGCAATATGTGCTACATCATAAAAGAAAAGGCAATTTTCCATTCAACTTTACTCATTTTTAGATTTAGGTGTTGAAGGGCTTGCAACCAGTTGTTGTTAAGATCGTTTCTGATCTGACTGATTTTTTTGAACCCCCTAATTGATCCCGTAAGTTGTTAGTTCTGGTGCATTCCAAGAAGATGTGCCGACAAGTTTTTGTGACTCTACATATTTGACATTAAGTGTTTACATCCATCTCCAGAGAGTGTAAGTAGGTCTATTGTGTTGGCTAAGCCAAAGAAAAGAACTTGATCTTCTCTGGGCACACTAATTTCTAAATCCATTTGAAAGTATTACTAGATGTTGGATTATTTTCTTCTTGTATAGTGTTGTATGTCGATTTGATGGAGAAAAGTCCGTTGGTGTTTGATCCCCAGACTCATTCATCCTTTCTAGTATTGGATTGGGGTATGACGTGCTATGGATAAGGTTGGTTATTTTTGAAAGGTGTGCAAAGGAAAGGGCACTTCTGTTTATAATGGTCCTGTCGAGTGATTGACATACTTTAAGGCTCATATCTTCTCTTGTCAAGGGCCCCTCTAGTAATTGTCTAGGCGATAAGTGGTCTGGCAACCATCAGTTGAGCGAGAAAAGGCTTAATTCCCCATTACCTAATATCATATAGAGTTTTTAACGCAAATATTCCAACCTAGAACAAGGTTCTTCCAAGTGTTGCTATGATAAGATATCTAGGTTGTTATTTCGTCTAAATATCCCGAAGAGTATTTTTTTTAGTAGATTTGCTACCTAAAGGCAAAGGATTTTTGAATTCTCTCCAAGCCAGCTAGGTTAGCATTGCCAAATTTTTTTAATTTATTCGTTGGAGCCCTATTCCTGTATACAATTTTGGAACAGTTACTTTGTCCTAGTTGACCAGGTGGAGTTTTCTTTTTCCGGCAGTACTACCCCAGATGAAGTTCTACTGGATTTGTTCAATATTTTTTGAGATGTTACTAAGGAATTTAATGATATGCATAAGATGAGTGTGAACATTGTTTAAGCACGCTTTTGTCAAAGTTGTTCTCCTTGCGATATTTTGAAATTTTAATTTCCACCCTGCGAGTTTAGAGTGAAGGTTGTCCACTTCATTTTGGAGGTCCTTAACCGATATTTTACTATGGATAATTAGGTATCCTAAGTATTTCCCAAAAAGCTTTTCACTCCTAATATACAGTGTTTCCACTACTTGGTTTTGAGTCTCAGATGGGCAGTTTTTTTGAAAAGATGATTTTGAATTTTGCAAAATTTATAGTTTCCCCAAATCCTCGTAGAACTAGTCAAGGGTACTTTTATGGTGGTGGCATTCCTTAGATTCGCTCTGGCCATAAGTACAAGACCGTCAGCGAAATAGAGGTATGAAAGTGCCGGGCCTCTAGGGGAAGTCTTGATGGGTAGCCAACATTTTTGGCTTATCTCTAAGTTAATCCTTCTGGACAGAACTTCCATACAGAGGATAAAGATATAAGGCGATAGAGCGTCTCCTTGGCGGATGCCCCTCAAGGGTTTAAAGAAGCTAGTTCTTATACCATTTACTAATATTACTGTCTCATTTGAAGTGATACAAGACATAATTAGAGAAATTATTTTTGGCGGTAATTTGAAAAACATTAGGGTACTAAGTATAAAAGACTATTCCAGTTTACTGAAGGTCTTTTCGAGTTCAATTTTTAGAAGCATGTTTTCCTTGCGCCCCTTTATATTTCTGGAAGAAAAGTGGGCCAATTTGTCATTGATGCCAATTTCATTCCAATATCTTTGGAAGAAAAGTGGGTAAAGCCCATTTAGCCTAGTCACCTTCAGGGGCTAGGAAGAAGCCAAACCTGACCACATTTCATCCAGAGATGGTATACTATCTAGGTGTTGAAAATCTATGTTGTTTGTTGAGGAGTTATTAATGGAGTCTTTCCTAGATTCGATAGCCCTCATTTGGGAAAAGTGCTTAAAGAAAGTGTAGGTTTTTATTAAGATATTTTCCATGTCATACTCCCAAGAACTATTTTCGTCTTACAGAGATATTGCTCTATTTCTTCTTCTGTGATTCAAAGTAGTGGTATTGAAGAAACACATGTTTCTATTCCCATTATTGAGCCAGTTGACTCGTGATTTAAGCTTCCAAAATTCTTCCTCTAGCTGTACGATTGAGTTATATTCTTTGAGGAGGTTTTGCTCAAGTAATTGGAGGAAAGGGCTATAGGGGCAGTTTGGGAATTTTTGTATGCCAATTATGCAATATAGGAGCTTTAGTTTTTTATGAAAAATATTTCCGAAGGTATCTTTGTTCCATTCTAGTTCTCTATTAGTGAACTGAGGTATCGATTGGATGAAGTTTAGTGGCCCCCTCATGAGACAAAGACAATTTTCTCCAAGTCAGGATGGGACATCAATATGGTTTTGAATTTGAATATTTTTTTCTTTATGCTGGAAAAACTTCTTGAACAGGGTTAGCAATAGGGGATAGTGGTCAGAGTGCATTTGTGGTAGATGGTGTACTTGAGCATCTGAAAAACTGTGCAGCCAGTCATCATTAGCTAAGAAACGATCCAGTTTTTCAAGGATTAGAGAAGATTTGTGTTTAAAACGTTTATTCAACCGCGTGTACTTACTACACTTAAAGCTCATATCAACTAATTCACAATAATTTTTTATTTTTCAGAACTTATTGGATCATGAGCTAGTTACAGGTCCACCTTCTTTTTTTCGGACTTGCAGAGTATTTCATTAAAGTCTCTCCGAGGAGCCATTTACCATTAAAGTTGTCCTTGATTGATTTTAAGTTTTGCTACAATATATCTCTATCATGCGTCAAGTTACTTATACTTATATAGCTGAAAAACCAAGAAATATTTGAATTGCATACCTTAATGATGGTGTGTATTTCCTATCTAGTGGTGATAATGTTATCCATCTTAAGGATAGAGTCATCCTAAAGCACAGCCAATGCACCTGATTGTCCCTCAGCAGGGACTTCGATCATTCTTGTGAAGGAAAAGTTCACCTGGAGAGGTTGGTGGTCACCTATTTTGGTTTCAACTAGTGCAACTAAGGGTTGTCTATGCTAATCTAAGAGAGCTCTAAAATTTCAACAAAAATCCACCCCATTTCCTCCTCTACAATTCCAGACAATCAAGTTCATTAGTCTGTTCATTGTTCAAGGGAAGGTTGGGTGAGAGTTCCTCTCCAGTTGGGGGGGAGGATTCCTGGGACTAGGGTGGGTTTAGAATGATTACATAATTCCCTATCTTGGGGTTGGATGGTGTTCTTATAGCTATGAAGCTTTTTGATAGAGTTGGCGGACAAATAATGATGTATTTTTGACGTACCTCTCTTTGAATATCATGATTTTAATATCTTTGAACACTCTTGCTGTGTCTTTGTCTCTCTCATTAGTCCTATTGTGTCTTCTAGGATGTCTGTGTTTGAGATCATACTTGTGAGGTTGTCATTATGTTGTTGGGGTTATGGTGGTGTGGAGCCATTTCCATATTTACTGGATCCTCGTTGGCCTGAGGTGTGAAGCTTCCCTGATAAGGGTTTGGGATCCAGCTGCGAAGAATCACTTTCGAGACCTGATGTCGGGACATGAATGGTAGAGGTGGGGTTTCTAAGATTAGGATTTGTGTAAGGGGGTTGAATAGAGGGAGTTCCCATGTCGGCATGTGGTTAAAGGGGAGTTGAGGAAAAGGGAGATTTATGGGGGTTGCAACACTGTGGTCATCCACACATAGTTGTTGTAGGTATCGATTCTAGTCTCATCCCTTTCAAAACCACTTATGCCATGAAAGTAAACTTTTGAACTAAGACCAACACTCCCTTCTCCTTTATCTCCACGTTGAATGATATAACATAGTCCTACATGCTCATTTCCAGCTAGGAGTGTGGTGTATTGTTGGGGTCTAGAGCTAATATCACGTAGAAAGTATTGTCCCCTATGTTCATTGGGAGGGCTTGGAGTAGTTGTCGAATGGGGGCTGGATTCATGAGAGTTTGAGGGAGTGGGCCTGTTTGTAAGGAGAGGTCATTTATGGTTGTCTAGGGTTTGATCTCCTTAGTTGAGCTAAGAAGGGAACTTTTGACATTATTAGGAGGACTAAATAGGTTTATTAATATTGTGGGTGTAGAAGTGGATGTTTTTGGTTGGGCGTGAATATCCTTTTTAGTAAGGTAGTACTAGGAATAAAAGAAGATTTAATAAGAGTGTTTAATGCTATTTCTGGATATGTGGGTCATTGGAAATCATATTCCTAGATTGTGGAGTCAGCTGGAATGACAGGATTGGATCCTTTAAATTGACGTTGCTAGTTTATCAAAGTTGTGAGGTTGTGTGGAGGAGAGCTTATCCACGTTAGCGTCATCAGGTATGCCAGCCGTAGGGGTTAAAGTAGTAGGGGTTGATGTGTCCATTTCCATGTCTAAGTTATTTATAGATATAAAGTTATTTTTGGGGGTCTAATTCAGCTTCATTTACTATAATTAAGCTAGGTTTTATAGTGGTCATTTTAGGATTATTTCGAACTGTCATATTTGAGTGATGGAAACGTATATAGGAAGATGAAGAGGCAAGGTGTTTTATTTTAGTAATTTTGCTTGCTTGTTCCGTGTCAGCAGTAGTGACATCATTGGTGCCATATTTCAA
The DNA here is from genome assembly GCA_011800125.2 of Solanum clarkiae. Taxonomy (NCBI): domain Eukaryota; kingdom Viridiplantae; phylum Streptophyta; class Magnoliopsida; order Solanales; family Solanaceae; genus Solanum; species Solanum clarkiae. The sequence goes on from JAABOM020000092.1 coordinate 11,662,446, forward strand.
ATTCAATGTGGTGAGGGGTATTGTGGCGACTGTGGAGTGTTTGTTTGGACCAATTTGCAAACCCTTTTGTGATTCTAGTATTTGTGCAGTACTTTTTTTTTTTATATCTAAGAGTTTGTGATTCGAGAAATTTACCTGTATAAGCATGGAAATTTTTTACATTGATACCTAGTTCTTGTTGGTGCTGCGTAAGCTGTTGTGTTCTTTTTGGCATGTTCCTTTTTTCCTAAATTCCACCAATTTCTATTCCTCTTCTGCTGGTGTGTGGTTGGCCTCCATATTGTTGTTGTCCTTAGTGGTGTTTTTGATAGTATCCTGCATGGGGGGTTGAGTTTGTCTATTTGTAATGCAAGAGAGACCAGTGTGACCTAGAACCCCGCACAGCTGGCACATGATATCTGTGTGTTTATATAGTATCGGCTGCTTGTGGTCCCCAATCTTGACAATTGTTTTTACTTGAACCCCCGTCTGCACCTATACACAAATGTGAGCGTAATGTCATCATACTGTGGCTGATGTACAACTGTCTATCTTCACTAGTTTGCCTATCTTCCTCCGCACTCTAGTAAGGATTTTCGTGTTGCAGAACTCCGTACGCAGTTCTGACAAGCGAAGCCAAATGGCAGAATGTGTTTCCTAGCCTTTGATGCCACAAAGTTTGGATGCCAGTGTTTTATGGAGAGGAAAAAATCCCTGATGAAGCATGGTCTCTGCTGTAGTATTTCACTTACATTTCCTCTTTATAAAGTTTCACGATGAAGTAGTCAAGCCTAGGTCGATTAAGGTTATTTCCTCTGTTAGTTTCCACAATTGGTAAAGCCTACATTTGAGATATATGTGGTTTAACTCTAGAATTTGTAAGGCGTTCCCTTTCGTCCTCCACTGAGGTTATGCGAACGTCTTCCCCCATTGTGTCTTTTTCTGATTCTTCCTCCTACATTTGAATGTCTAGGAAGGGGTTCTGAAGGTGGTCTTGCTGTGTTGCATTTGAAATAGGATTTAGAAGCATCTGTTTGAAGGAAGGTGCAGATGTTTCTACGTTGATATTTTATCCCTTGCATTTGGAACTCTTCAGTTCTAGGATTCGGTGGTTTTGGCGAGATTGGTTTCGATCCCCGATGAAGAGAACTTGGAACGTCCATTTTTTCCCGTTAATTTGAAAATTAAAAGTTAAAGTTTGTTTTCTGAATTTAGGTCAGTTTTTGTTCTTTAAATTATGGAACCAAAATTTTGAAAAAGAAAGAAGTCTAACTTAGCTATGGCTAGAAGATCTTTTGTATTAATTTTATTCCAATTATTCCTTTTCAGACATTAGCTATTTCAGATGTATTATTGTTATTATTCTCGGAGAATGTAGAAACAAATTATTTACTAGATTCTAAACTCTTATAGGCTTATATGTAGTCTTAAAATTAGGTTATGATTTCACATTATGCATACATTTTACAACGATAAGAAACTGCATGAAAACATTTATATAATTTTACCATAATATTTTGTCCAACTTGAGATTCAAATATCACATTTACTTTTTAAATAATTGCATTGAGTCACGCATTTTTATTTGAATAAGACCATATTTAGAAAGTTAGGATGATCCCCTTGATATCGAGTGCCTATCATGACTTGATAAAAAAAATTAGATTGTGACACATCAGACCCGTAATCTCCTCTGGGGTCTTTGCGACAGTCAAATTAATCAATACTCCATCCCTCTAAGGTAGAAGTCCGTCGACTCCTGCATAGTCTAATATTGTCAGAGATAACGTGTCAAAATCTCACGAAAAGAAACTTTGGATAGAGTCAATCCCTCGTATGCTGCATCATAAACCTCATAATAACTCCAATATTTACCATCTGTCCTATCATCAGCTGATATATCAAACACGCAGTACCTTCACGGACTACTCAATGAATTTCATGGCATAAGGCAAAATCATATTAAGAAGGTCTTAAAATTAGTTTTATAAAATTTGTACACTAATAAAAAAAATCATTTTCTAAATATTTAGATTAATTATTTAAGACAAAAAATAAAAAATTTCACACACACAAAAAAATAAAAATAAAGAGGACAAAGAATAAAATGGTGGATTGTTGATGTTGATATCTGAAATTCAAATTAAGAATTTAATTTGGCTATCGTTACAAACTCACACAAAAAGAAAAGAAAGTACATAATAGTAGAAATTTTGAGCATGGATAGATAAAAAATATATACCTTCTGATCAAATTTTTGATTAATCTAAATGAAAATTGTAGTTCATTCTATTAAGTAACACTATTGATGAATGTCTAAGATAATTTTATAAAAAATTAATATACTATGTTGAATTAAAATGCAAAAAACGGGTGCATCTATGCTTTTGTGTTCATGCACTTTTAGAAAATATTGAAAAAAATCATTATGTTATCAATATATATAACTTAGTTCCTATATAAAAGGGATAAAAATTTGTAACACCCCCAAATTCATTCCACCTAACTTGCTGCAAATACCCATAAGAAGTTAAGGAAACAATTGAGAAAAATCATTGGAGGAAAACCATGAGGGCTACCTACGGCCTATAGAGTGATCTATGGCTTGTAGATGAAGCCTCGTAGGTGCCCTGGTGACTTGAAAATTTTTTCTAAGTCTGTGGCCCAAGTACGAGACATCATAAGGACCGTACATTTTTTCACGACCCATAGATTAGGTTCGTGGGTGATGATTCATAAATTAACTTTTCTGGATAGCAAATGACGAGTTAGTAGATGACCCGTCAAATATCTACGACTTGTAAGTTTTGTTTTGTGGGCTGAAGTTCAGGGAATTTTTTTTTAACCTTGAAACCACTAGTTATCAGATGGCCCATAGGAAGAGGTTTCGTAAGTCCTAGGTCAATTTACAGTAACTAAATTTTTTGACATCCTCACTTACTAAAGGTCATTTATGGCCTGTAAATGGACCCATGGCCCGTAGATAATGTCTCGTGCTTCTACTCGAGATTTTTTAAGAAGGATATTTTCATTCTTTCCTAACCTTTTTAATAAAAACCTATGACATTTTGAATTTATTTTAGGTCTTACATCAAAACCCTAAGTGTATTATCCCTCGATATACACTTAGAAATTCTTGAGAGCATTGGAGAAAGGAGAAAAGAGAGGATTTCGAGATCAATCATACAGATTGTCAAAGAGATGATCATAAGAATGAGTCTGTCCACTCGTCCCTTCGTAGTCTTGAGCCGTCTAATGAATAAGAGTGAGTATTGAAAATCTTGTAGTTCTAACTTTTGAGTTTTCTTGCATTTATTTTGAGTCCTCTTGATCGTATGTAAATAAAATCATGCACTGCATTGCCCTTCATATGAAACTAATGTAATAGTATTCCTATACTTGACAGCATGAACCCTGGTTTCATTACTTGATAATGTTTTGTATATTGACTAAATTAAGAATGTGAGTATATTATCAGAGTTGAGTACTTGGAGTATGTTTGAGCATGAGGAGTATATACATATTCTGGTTCTTGCATATGTATGAGATGAGCACCTTCTATGTCTATGTGCTAAGCATGATTGATATGAGAATGAATGACTGTATGAGTCGGAGTCTCGCATGATGTAAGTTGGAGTCTTGATCGGATGCATGAATGATAAGTTCTAAATTGTTGTGCTATTGAGAAATTGAGTTGAGTTGTTTTGAAATGAATCAAAGAGATGAGTTTGGTTTAATTTGCATGAGCATATTTTAGTTTTGAAAAGAGTATTGAGCACCGAGTAGGCAAGAGGATAATACCCTAGAACTACGTTGCCAACGTAGGATTGTCATGCAATTAAATCTGGTGGCTCATGTCCCAAAATACGGACATTCTCTTTGGACCCGAGAGAGAGAGAGAGAGAGAGAGAGAGAGAGGAGAGTTGATTGTCCTTTACGTTGACACATTTAAGATGGGTGTGACAATTACATCGCCTTCGTTATGCATCACCAAACTTAAGGTAGTAGGAAGCAACACTTGACTGATCATACTACGTTTTAAACTAAGTTGAATAAAAATTGAGTCTCTTTTCAAAACATGATTTTAAACTCCAAAACTTACATAGTCTTTGAGTTGAGTTATGAGCCGAGGAGATGAGTTCCGAGTCAAGTGGATTGATATGAGTATGAGTTTTCCTTGTTTTGTTTGAGCCATTTTACATACCAGTATATTCCATGTACTGATGTCTATTTGGGCCTGCATTATTAATGATGCAGATACAAGTAATAGAGGACTTCAGCAGGCATATCGTTGAGGTTCAGTTCCCTTGTTTCCAGAGTTGGTGAGCCTTCTTTGCTATTCGGAGGAGTTTTATTTATCTTTTATTGAGTATTTTTACCTTCTTTGATTGAGATAGCCCAAGGCTTGTCTTCGCACCTTCTAGAGGAGAGTATAGGCTTCACAGACATTGAGTAGCGATAGTTTGTGTAAAACCTGATAAAAAATTACCAAAATACCCGTAGAGGAGAGATGTGTGCATAGCGTATCTTCCCATACTCTGATGAAAAAACCAAGGTCGGATATGAAATCAACATGAAAAATTGAGTGGGGAAGTAGTCTTAGTTGATTTTTAGAGCAACCGGATCAAAAGATAATTTTTTGATGCAAAAACGCGAACCCGTGAAGGTATGCGACGAGGGCGCAACGTGCCTCCATTGTGGACCAACACTTAATTTTTTTAGGAAAATTTTCTACAAGTTTAGTAACTTTGTTCGGAGAATTTTCGATGAAAAAACTTGAAAAATTATACAGTCCACGTTATGGACCCCATGTCCTAAGATAGATTTTTTTTAAATTTCATGAGGGGCATTCTACACCTTTCCAGACCCCTCATGGACTAATATATAATCAAAATAGGTCGTTTTAAGTATAAAAAGAGTCTTTTAACCCATTCGAAGCCCTTTCTAAGCCCTTGAAAAAGACTAGGGTTAAAGAGAAGAGAAGAGCGAGGAATCGAGGAGTTCATAGAGAGTTTCTTGAGGTTGATTGTCCAAAAGCTTCAATCTAGGTATGTAAGGCTAAACTAAAAGCATGAGATTTTTCTCTCATGTGCCCCATAGATGGTCTTAGAAGAGAGTTGAAAGTTCTTGATGTCTATATACATCATTCTTGATTATTTTTTTTAAAAATTATATGTATCACATGTATTTTCATATCTTGATGATTATCATAAATTTTTTTCTCAAATTTAATCTTTTTTTCATGAGATTGCATAAACCCTACATGACTATTCTGAAAGTATGCATGAATGAAGATAGGATTGAGTCTAGAGCCTTGATGGAGAAAGTCAATTGTGATTGTAATTGTGATTGTGATGTGAGAATGATGATGAATTGATAGAGCTTGATAGTCCCATGAGTCTCCATAAACAAACTCTAATGATTTTTCTTTTCGATTGTTCCCTAATGATTATTCTAAGCCTTGAACTATTGATTGAGATGTTGATTGATGAGATGATAAGAGTCTCTATGAGACTGATTGAATGATGAGTTCCTCCACAAGGATGATTGAGATAGTTTGATTAGGATGGATTGTTTTATGAGCAAAGAGCTTAGGAGGAGTATTGAACACTGAAAGAGTAAGAATAAATCCAAGTCGCATAATTAAACTATATAGCCAAGCATAGGTGAGGATTAGGACCATCACATCACATTATGCTGAGGTCCTCTCTGATTAGAACTAAAACAATAGAGGACTTGTGGATTGCTGTCTCTATTTTGGACTTGTCCATTTTGATTTCGATTCGTTCTCTACCTGGAAAGTATGAAATGACTCTGGCAATATCAGCGTGATTGTTATACAATCACTATCTCATAAGTGATTGTTGTCGAATAAGAAAAACTCCAAGAAAGTTCTCATATTGAGTACTCTTAGTCGAGATGAGATGAGATCAAATGAGTTGAGATAAGTCCCTCTGAGAAGAGTTTGATTTGATTGATGAGGTTTGATGGGTTAGATGGATCAACTGTCTACTCCGTATTCTTGCTTTAGATAGATACTTGACATGTTGATTATTACTATTCTGAGTTGATGTTGTTCCATATTATTCTACCTGTTTCTATTTTATTCAAATATTTTACACACTGTGCATTCCATATACTGATGACACTCGCTGCTGCATCATTTCATGATGTAGATACAGATATTAGAGATCGTTAACAGGTGCATCGTTGAGGATCTGAGCAGTTCGACTGATTTGGTGAGCTTCCCTTACTTTGGAGGATCATTACATTTATTTTCATCTTGCTTTTAGAGTTAGATTTAATTAGATTTATTATTTCTTGATTAGATTTATTATTTCTTGAGTTGAGATAGGCACGGTCTATCATTGACACAGATTGATAGTGATAGAGGCTTCATAGACTAGAGTTGAATGTTGATGTTAAGACTTGTTGAGCTAGTTCTTTTTACTAGCCCTTTTATTTTATTGATATTATTTTGAGTCTAGATAAGATATATCCATTACTTTCCTTAGTCTTTCGCTAATTGTCTTGAGTTTATTGATTTAATGAATGTGTTGAGGCTAAGTGGTTCGTTTGGGGACTAGCAATAGTATCTGAGTGACGGTTATGTCTAGGGCACCTTCCCGGGGCGTGACAAACTTGGTATCAGAGCATAGAGTTCAAGTATCCTTGGGAGTCTATGAAGTCATGTCCAGTAGAGTCTTGTTTATGGCTGTTTTGTTAACCACACTTTTTAAGAAGGAGGCTATAGGATATTAGGAATGATTACACTTCTTTCTTGTTCCAAATTCGTGCGATAGAGCGATTCTATAAGAAACATATGATAGTTTATGCATTGCTCTAAACCTTTCAACTATGTCTAATCTATGGGGTGATAGAGACAAAAATGTTCAAATCCTTATCGACGAGTTCCTCTGTGATAAAGTAATAAGAATGGTATAAAGGTTGCACCGGGCTTGAGAGAAGTCGAATAGTGTGCTGAATTGATTGATTCAAATGAGGCACTTTTATTCATATGAATTGCATATTTGAGTGAGATCAAGATGCACCCCAGACTCTCTTATCTAAAACTTGCTTCTGATGTTATTCATGAGAGAAAAGTAAGATGTAAGGTTTTATACCACCATGAGTAGGCTGTCATTCCAGAGCTAGAATAATGATGATAGAAAAGAGAGGACGAGATAGTGAGAGTGGTAGTTGATTGAGGCTTATAGTTAGAGTTATATACCTATTAGGTAAGTAATGAGGTGATGAGTTGATTGCCACAAGTTTGACGAAAGAGTCATAAATACCCTATGATTGTCAAGATGAGGTGTGGAGAGAGAGTTAGTGTTAGAATGTTTTAGAGACTGCTCAAAACTAGAAAGAGATCCACGTTGATGTATTTTGATATTCTATTTATGTGGGTGAAACGTAGAGGTTGAATAGGGAGAAAAGTGCTTTCTATGTGATAGATCTATACTAGGCTTATAATTCTGAAGTAAGAGCCCATGAGGTTTACAGAGTTAGCAGCATAGCCAGATAAGGGGGTATAGTCAGTGGAGGAATGCTACTTTAGTTACGAAGAGGGAATGTGTTGATTGAATACCTGCTATAAGATTTTAGTGGACTTATGGTCCAAAATTTACCTTGTAATTGTAAGTTGTTATGATGATTGGAGAAGTGTGTGTTAGATGCACATGGTAGTACTAGACTCTAAGCTTGAATTTTGAGGAGTAGTAGTAAAGAGGAGACAACATTGTAAGAATGATAGTCTTAGTTGGAGATTTGCTCTAAGAGGTTGCCATAGTGTGTGTTTGAGAGGAAGACAGTTATTTGTAAGGAAAAGTAATGCTATGAGCATAGTACAAGTGCCCCTTAGGTAAGATGAGTGAGTCGAGGATAGCTCAATAGATAAGAGGAGGCTTAAGATATGTATCCATGATTATGTAGAGGCATATGAAGCTCTAAGTTATGACTACTATAGGAATCTAAATAATTTTTTTGAGTTATCAATGTGGAGTAGGCTGATGTAAGCATTCCGTGTCATCCCGAGGAACTATAGTTGATTAGGGCTTATGGATATAGAATTATGAGTTTTCCATGATAGTCTAAGTCTTATGAAAATGAATTTATGGGAGCACAGAAGTTGAGCGTTAGTAGGAAAAAGAAGAAGTTAGATTGTAAGAGTTGTGGGAAGTGGTTACGTACGCCATTAGAGCAGCAAATATAGAGATATTTCCCTAGTGACAGAATGAAGCTAAGAGTGGCATCTTTGAAGAGAGTCTTAGTGGCTATTTTATATATGCGATTATAGTATAATAGAGGAGCTTAAGATGTGGATTCTTGTGGATAATGATAACTCGACCATGTGGAGATATATGTTTTTAGCCTAGTAGAGGGAATTGATTTGCAAAACTTTTGAGATGACCCCTGAGCTAAGGAGGAGATGATGATGTGATAGACTGAATTAGATCTTGAGTTTTCGATGATGATAGGTGGATTTGGATGAGGCATCAATTCTTTGCTATCTCGTATATTCATTATACTTCAGTACAAATGATACTCTATTCCCGTCTAGTATACGACTGCCTGCCCATGGCCTAGTCCCATATTCCACTTGTTGATTATCATTCATGGTGAGTTGTGAGGATGAAAAGTGATGAATTCATTCATTAGTTTTGATCCTACCCTATGGATCTAAGTGTTTCCACTCCTATGTTGAATGAGATGTGACCTGAGTTTTATACTGTGGATAGTTATGTGAAACTTGAATGAGTTTCGATAGACAAGGGAGATTGTACTTCATTATAAATGTTCCCAAATAAGATTTCCCTATTAAATCATACTTATAGTGTTAGTTCCAAGTTCTTTGAGTAATCCTGTCTTCCAAGTCTTGATAGCAATGTTGATGAGAATATATGAGTGATAGTTTATGAGATAGAGTGAGGGTCCTTTATTCTGATATCATCAAATGCATGCCCTGACCTTCGATCCGTTATGCCATTGTTGACAATAGGTCGTAGAGTATCAAGTTGAGACTAGTATTATGCTTATTTTTCATGAGGAGTAGTAGTTGGGGTTTTCTCAAGCTCAAACAGTACCTCTCACTTTGAGGATAAAGCGATCGTTGTCAAATATAAAACCTAATCATAATTTAGGGTCAAATCCCAAGGGAATATAGGGCTTTTTCACTTTGATTCACCAACAATCAGTTCAAGAATCAAATAACTCAGCTCTTAAGAAAGGGGGTTTTTGCAATGATTTTAGTAAATAAAACTTTACTAATAAAATATAGAGACAATCAAATTAGAGAGCAACTTCAGAAATTGTGTTCCCCATGATTCACTAACTTAAATGTCTCGAATAACACAACTTCAATTAGGACATTATATACAGGACGATAAATTAGGTTCTTTCAACCCTCTTCTAAAGGCGAAGGTCTAATTTCGCTATGACTCTTTGTCGGCTACCAAAGTGTGCCATACTAACTGTTACCTATTGTCCCGATCAACCTCTCATTGGTCGGGTTTGGTTGATAAGACGAGAATATATCAACCGAATTCTGTTACCCATTGCCTTTTCCTATTCATCACTACCTGGGCAGGGATCATGACACTAGGCGGGGTTCAATGTTGTCCACCATTGAACAACATGCAAAATGAAGAAAATGGACAATACATGCAAATATCCAACTCAAGAAGTACAAATAGTTCAGGTTTTCTAAACTAGCTACTCATGGTTCACGCGACCCCAAGTGTTGGGTTTAGCCACTCATGGCTTAGACACACAAATCAACAATAAAATAAGAAGACATGGAAGATTTCTTACCCAAACAAATTGAAAAATAATGAAATCCTTTTTGTATTTGAAATCACAAGCTTGAATGCTGAAATTAATTCACAAGTGAATTCAATCTCCAAATTTGAGTCTCAAAGTAAAATCCTAAAATCTACTCTCTATTCTATGTCTAAAATCTTTCTATAATCTCAATAATTTTTTAAAAGTTGCTTCTAAAACCCTAAGATATACTATTTATAATATTTACAAAAAGGTCCTTAAAATAATTAGAAAATCTGGTGGCGTTTAATACGACACGAAATTACGACTAGTAAAGTGTCCTACGAGTCGTAGTCGAGCTTTCGTGGTCAACACTTGGCATTTTAGACTTCACTACTATGATCTACTTCTTCTAGTCGTAGTTTGATTTACGACTTGTGGTGCCAGTTCATAGTCTTGACTTACATTTTCTGGTCCAATCTTGATCTTTACCGGAATCTACTACGAGACCTACTCTTACGAGTCGTAGTGAGGCCTACAACTCATATCTGAGCCTCGACAACTAACATTCAAAAAATCAGATTCTGCACTTTGATCAGTGAAAATTACTACGAGGGTACCTCTATGACTCGTGGCTTGGGCTACGGCTCGTAGAGGGTCCCGTAGGGCCTAAATTTCAGTAAAATCTGTAACATTTTTTTTAAAATCTAGCCAACTTGTATTTCGTGCAAAAATACTACAAAAACACATAAAAACTATAAAAAATTACATTGAGAACACACAAATCCTAGAATTGTTGCTTGTCTTCAAGCGATGACTTAATCTACATAGATAATAAAGTAACACATAACAGTTAACCCAATGGTATACACTATATTCGAACTCAACTCAGGTACCTATGTCTGATTTATCAAAATATGATCATGTAGCTAATAAGCAAACCAAGGCATATTGATATATTTGACAATCCAACTATGACGAGTTGAAGAATATCAATAATCCACATTCACTGAACAAGTCAAATACTAACCATGTAATGCAAATGCCCTCACGGAAGAGAAGTCCCTTTTACACTCAATAATGCTTTCAAAAATAGATCACGCGACTGTGCAAGATTACTCACTCTCACAAATGAAATTCATGTATGATGACCAAAATCATATGGTTGCCCCTATATTCATAACCCAAACTTTCAACTCATAAGATTAAAATCACTCTAGGACTTTATAGGCTTGTAATGTAGGCTCATGAGGCTTTGGTATGATATTTTGGGTAATAGTGACTAAAGGACAACCTTGAACCACTTTTTTTACACTTTCACCTCACCAAATCGATCATTTTCAACTTATTCTCCCTTTTCTTCATTTTCAAGGATTTTCGGGCATTTTCTTTTTTTTTCTTTTTCAGCTTTTGCCTTATTCTCACAAAGATAATACTTTTTCAACTCAAGGTAAGACATCTTTTCTCCTTTTCTTTTACTCGATACATGATTTCATTCTTTTATTTCTTTTACTACCAGCTCATCATCGTATGTTAGGTCTTGAACCACAATATAAGCCACCCTCAACTTAGGCTTTTAGCCTGACGTGAAGTACACAGTATCAAATCCCTAAACCAGGGGCACTTTTGCTAGCCATAACTTAAGCTTTTTGCTTAAGTTAAAGTTCACAATGCTCAAGGATATACCAGGGTTAATATCAAGGTATTTCAATAGATAGGTTAGGTTAATCAGGTGTTCAGAAAGAAAGGGTACATGTAATGCTCAAATATTAGGAACAAGGGATAAACTCTTAATTTGGTTGGTCATTTAGGTAAAAATAGACTAATTCAAACAATAAGGGCCTAGGATCCCTTCCTAATCCACGTAATCTCCAGTTCAACTTAGAGTAACAAGGCAATTTCTGAATCAGTACATCACGCATGAGTATAACAAAATTAGCTCACACGCACATGACATTGCATACATAGCCAACAATGACTCAAAGATTATGCTTCAAGTATCAATTTACTTTCAGTCAATCAGAACAAACATTACCAAATTATTCACGCATGCATGATTGCAAAATAACTATTAATCAAAAAAAAATTTTGTGGATACCAATTTTTCAAAACATTTCATAAAAATCATCCAGAACAAGAAACGTGCCGTAGGTTTAACAACCACATACTACAAATATTATCTACAACTCCTAAACATGTTGGTTCAACAGAAAATAAAGACATCCACGAAGAAAAAGAATACATATAAGAAAATCTCGGGATCAAAAATTGGAATAGCTATGGACTAAAAGCTACTCAGACTTCCCTCTAGTCCATAGCTTCCCACACCCCATCAAAAAATATGTATGTTGTCCTCAATGTACTATACAAAATAAAAATAAGCACAGGAGGCCATACCTTGGGTTGCCTCCCAATAACGCCTGATTTATTGTCGCGACACGACGAGACAAGTTCAATTTCTCATGCATCTTCAAGGTCCCATTCTTCCACTCTCTTAATTTCTTCTATGTCTCCCATGTAGAGCTTGACTCTTTTACCATTAACCTTGAAAGTTGCTCCATCTTGTCTCTATAACTCATTGGCCCCATGACTAAAAACACGAGCTACTCAGAAGGCTCCATCCACCTAGATTTGAGTTTTCCAAGGAACCACTTCAATCTAGAATTGTAGAGTAGTACCAAGTCCCCTAGTGAAAACTGACGGTTCTCGATGCGACAGTCATGTTGAACTTTCATCCTTTGTTTGTACAATGATGAGCTCTCATATGCTCTCAATCGAAACTAATCAAGTTCATTAATCTGCATCAATCTAGATATGACTGCATCATTCCAATCTAGATCCAGTTTCTTCAATGCCCACTATGATTTATGCTCAAATTCTACCGGCAAATGACATGCCTTACCAAAAAAATATTGATATGGGGACTTGCCAATAGGTGTCTTCAAAGCAATACGGTAAGCCCATTATGCATCATCCAGCTTTCTAGACCAATCAATTTGATTTGCATTCATAGTTTTGAATAGAATTTGGTTAGTTTCTCTATTTGACTTTCACTTGCCCACTTGTTTGAGGATGGTAAGGTGTTGCGACTGTGTTTTACTCACACTTTTCAAGAAGAGCTTTGAAAATTCTGTTGCAAAAATGAGAACCTCCATCGTTGATAATAACCTGAGGGGTTCCAAATCTTGAGAAAATGTTCCTTTTTAGGAAAACTGTGTCATTTTTACCTTCATTGTTAGGCAAAGATACGACCTCCACCCACTTAGAGACATAATCCACAACAACCAAGATGTATTTGTACCCATGAGATCTAACAAAAGGGCCTATGAAATCAATCCCCCATATATCAAATAACTCGATCACCAAAATAGGGTTAAGCGGAAGTTCATGCTCACGTGAAACTCCACATTCTCTTTGGCATTTGTTCACCAGATCTGGCATATTCAGGAGCATCCTGGTGTATAGTAGGCCAATAATATCCACACTGCAACATTTTGTAGGCCGTGCGAGTCCCTCTATGATAACCACCCACTAATGAGGAGTGACGTACTTCAAGGCTGCTCATCATTTCCACTTAAAGGACACATCTATGGATGAATCCATCAGCACATATGCGAAACAGATACGGGTCATCCTAAAAGAATTTTTTTTACATCATGCATGAACCGATAATATTGATGGGTGTTTAAGTTGGGCGGTACAATACTAATCACCAAGTAGTTAGCATAATCAGCAAACCATGGTACAAGATCATGAGATGCAACCAATACTCTTTCATCAGGAAAAGAATTATTTATTTCAAGCCCATCATCGAATTGCAACATTACCCCATCTTCCAATCTAGACAAGTGATCTGCAACTTGATTTTCTGTGCCCTTTCTAATAATGACATCAAAGTTGAATTCTTGCAAGAGAAGTACCCATCTTATCAGCCTTAGTTTTTCATCCTTTGTGGCCATCAAATATTGAAGTGTTGAGTGATCTGTATGCACTACTACTTTTGCCCCTAACAAGTATGACAAATATTTTTTGAATGCAAAAACCAATGCAACCAATTCTTGCTCTGTGACAGTGTAATTTTCTGCGTCGTATTCAGGGATTTACTAGCATAGTAATTAGGATGCAACACCTTTTCCTTACATTCACCTAAAACTACACTTAAGGCAATCCCACTTGCATCACACATGATTTCAAATGGCTTGGTCCAATCAGGAGCTATTATTATTGGTGCTGAGATCAATCTCTTCTTTAGTTCCTAAAAGGTTTTCATGCATGTATCATCAAACACGAACTTAGAATCTTTCTCCAATAATTTATATAACGGATGTGAAATTTTCGAGAAGTCTTTTATGGATTGACGATAAAATCCTTCACGCCCTAAGAAACTTCTCACACTATTGACTGAGATAAGTGGTGGTAGCTTTTCAATCACCTCAACTTTAGCCCTTTCAATCTCAATGCCTTTGCCAGATTTTCTATGACCCAACACGATGCCCTCTTTAATCATGAAGTGGCACTTTTCCTGGTTTAACACTAAGTGGCTTTCTACACATCATTGCAACACATCTCGCAGGTGTGCCAAGCAATCCTTGAATGAGTTTCTAACCCACACTGAAATCATCCATGAATACCTCAATGGTGCTTTCAACTATGTATGAGAAGATGGACATCATGCATCTCTAGAATGTTGCTGGAGCATTACATAACCCAAATGGCATCCTTTCAAATGCAAAGGTTCTATAAGGACATGTAAAGTGTTTTTTTCTTTATCCTCTGGGGCAATGATGATCTGATAATAGCCAGATTACCTATCAATGAAACAATACCACCCATTTTCAGCAAGTCTATCAAGTATTTGATCCATAAATGGCATGGAAAAGTGATCCTTTCCTCTTAAGACATTGAGTTTTTTGTAGTCCATGCACACCCTTCATTCGGTGATTGGCCTCATAGGAATCAATTCATTCTTAGCGTTTGGCACCATTGTAATACCCTATTTTTTGGAACACATTGAACCGGGCTCACCCATTCACTATCAACAATTGGATAGATTACTTCTACATCTAACCATTTGATGATTTCTTTGCGAACTACTTCTTGCATGAGAGGATTTAAACACCTTTCATGTTCAATGCTTAACTTGTAGTCTTTGACTAGCTGAATCTTATGAGTGCATATTCCTAGAGGGATACCAATGATATATGCAATAGTCTATCCAACAACTTCTTAAAATTGTTGGAGCACTGTCACAAGGGCATCTAATTGTTCCTCACTCAAGTCTGTAGCTATGATAACCGGCAAAGTGCTATTGTCTCCCAGGAATGCATACCTCAAATGTGATAGGAGTGCTTCCAATTCTAACACAGGCGATACTTCTATAGATGACTTTGTGGGTGGTGTCTCTTGATTGTGCAAATCCAACTCCAATTTTGTTTGTCGTATAGGATCGAATGACACCCCAAGAGCATTCACTATCTCCTCATAATCTTGGATACCATCACTATCAAAGTTCATCAATATTGCCTCCAAAGTATCAACACTCATTCGTGGCTCTAGTGGCACTTCAAACTCATCATCATCAACAATCTCAATAACTGAAACCACCCTCAGATCATTGTCCTTCCTTACTTGCTGATAAACTTGAACACAACCTCTTCCATACCAAATCTGAATGTGAGTAGCCCTTTCTCCATGTCAACCAAAGTGCGACAAGTAGCTAAGAAAGGCCTCCCCAAAATAATAGAAACTGCAAAATCAACTTCACAGTCAAGAATAACAAAATCTGCTGAAAATATAAATTTTTCTACCTTTACCAAAACATCATATAATACTTCCACTGCTTCTTGACTGTTCTATCTGGCATTAATAACCGCATCTTTGTTGGAGTAGGAGTCCTCAAATCGAGTTTCTTGAAGATTATCAGTGGCATTAAATTAATGTTAGCACCCAAATGATAGAGTGTCCTTGCAAATTCCACCTTTTCTATAGTGCAGGGAATAGTGAAAGCACCTGGATCTTCAAGATTTTGGGCCAATGATTTGGTAGTGATAGCACTACAATCTTGAGATTTTTAGAAAGTTCTTAACTCACAGTTCGCTTCTTTGTAACCAAGTTTTTCATATACCTTTCATAACCTGGCATCTTATCAAGAGCTTCAATCAAAGGGATGTTGATTGATAATTGTTTGAGCATTTTGGACGAAGCGCTTGAGCTTGCCTTCCTCCTCTTTTTGTAAGTCTTTGAGGGAAAAGAGGAGGAGGTCTTGGGAAAGTTTTATATTTCTTCGATTTACTAACCACATCACTTACCCCTTTTTTGACATAACTACCTACCTCATCCAGAACTTTATCATCAACCATCTCTTCACAAACATCCTCAACAACCACCCACATTGGAGGATCAATGGTATTCATATAGCTCCTTGTCATAATCACAATGAAATGTCCCTCATTCTTTGGATTTTAAACCGTATTGCTTGCAATGTAACCTTTTGATGTTGGTTCAATTGGAGGGACACTTGACTAAATTGATGTTCCAATTGCTTGATAGCCACCGAATGAGATTCAATCTTTTAGTTGATACTTGAAATATCTGAATTGATTCCCTTCAAAGTAGTATCTTGGTTTTCGGCTTTCTTCAGAAACTTATCAACATCTCCTCTATCCTTGAATTGCGAGACCCCGCATCACGATTATGGGGTGACACATATGGAGCATTCCTATACACATCTCTTCGACCCCACTGGGTCTCCGATACTCTTTCTCTCAAAATAACCACCATGGTTATCTCTAAAAGCATTATCTGTGTTGCAGGTCCGACCTTGGTTTCTAGAGCCTTAACGCCAATAGTCTAGATTGGACCCATGGGCATTGTTCCGAAAAACCACCACTTGATTACTAACAAATAAGGCATCTTCATCAAAGAATTGCTATTCATACATAGGAGCTCTTTGAGGTTGGTGGACCACTGCATGAAATTTCTCTTGATTTTGCTTCACCACCAAGTCCATACGTGTTTAGATTTGGGCAAGTTGTTGCATGATTTCTTCGTAGATTTTAACTTGCTCCGAACTAACATTCACCGGACATGAATTCCTTATAGCAGCTCTCTCTTTTTGACCCCATGCTCGATTAGTTTTGACTACTCACTCCATTCTCTTATCGTTTCTTATGAATAATTGATCTAAGAACATGCCTTATATGATGGTATCTGCATAAGCTTGACTATTCTCATCAAGTGCCCGATGGAAAATATCAACTAAGGCATCATCCACGATCTTATGGTTAGGAACATTTCTCTAACACTTTGTAAACCTCTCCCACATTGTGCTAATAGAATCACCTGGCAATTTCTCAGAGTTGTTGATTTGATCTTTAACCTTGAGCTTCTTTGACCTTGGAAAATATCTCTCAAAAAAACTCTTTGCAATTCTGCCATACTGGGGTGATTGAACTTCGTGGGAGTTCTGACAACCATACTACTGTATTACCAATAAGATATAAAGGGAACACTTACAACCCAACATCATCCATAGAAAGATTTTGCATCCCCATTACACTTTTATACACAAACGCAACATTATGAAGATGACTATGAGGATCCTCAAAAGATAGACCCGCAAACAAACTGTGATTCTGAAGTACTTGGAGAAATCCACTTGATACCGTTAACTTACAATGGTGGCAACATTATAGCACCTGTGACGTCCATGACCATAGGATTCAACCGGTATTGATTCCAACCGTATGCATTCTTGTTGAAATCACTTTCTTGTGGCCTATTATCCCTTGGTGGTGGATTGTCCGCTATATAATGCGCATCATTGTCCATATTTTCAGCTTCCTTAATCATAATGTTCATGTCTTCTTGAGCCATTCTTCTTGCCACTTGATGGATCTCTAAGTCAATTGAAGTTAAGAAAATGTCTTGGCTCCTTATATGGGGCATATACACCTAGTATACCCTGCAAAGAAAAACCAAAAAAAACAAAAAAATAGATGTAAAATACAAGAAAACTAAGAAATCAACACTTGAAATAAACAACTATTGAAATCAAATTAAAGCATCGTCGTATTCCCCGGCAATGGCGCCTTTAATTTTGATATGCTCAAATAGTACCTCTCACTTTGCGGATAAAGGGATCGTTGTCAAATATAAAATCTAACCATAGGTTAGGGTCAAATCCCAAGGGAATATGGGGCTTTGCCACTTTGATTCACCAATAATTAATTCAAGCATCAAATAACTTAGCTATCAAGGAAGGGGTGTTTTGCAATGATTGGTAGTAAATAAAACTATACTAATAAAACATAGAGACAATCAAATTGGAGAGCAACTTGGGAAGTTGTGTTCCTATGATTCACTAACTTAAATACCCTGGATACAACAACAACAACAACAACAACAACAACATACCCAGTGAAATCCCACAAGTGGGGTCTGGGGAGGGTATATGGTACGCAGACCTTACCACTACCTCATAGAGATAGAGAGGCTGTTTCCTGAAACCCTCAGCTCAAAACCCATAAGCAGAAATACCTGGGTGTGCATAAATATTTTTAGGTGTGCATTTCCATAATAATATCGTATGCATTTAAAATAATTTTTTTATTTAATTTACAAATAGAACTTGCATTTTTAAGTTTGTTAACGTAAAAAAGGATTTATGAAAAATCAAAATATAGATAACATAAGAATTAGTCAATAAAAATTATACTATATGATGTAATTTTTTAAAAGAAAAATATGAATAAGTATTATAAAAATAAATAGCGAATGTTTTGCATATTATTATATATTGTAGTTAAAAATAATGTAAATATACAAAGTGAGGTATAAAAATGGTGTAAAAGGATATTATTGTCATTGACCCTTTTTATCCCTGGATAGTATACCACCCAAAAGGAGCGATAACTTATCCCGCTACTATTTATTAGTCCCGGGATAAGTTATCCCATATTTGCCAACCAAACAACCATATAAGTGCCACTAAATTTTTATCCCAGGATTATTTTAGTTATCCTTCACACCAAACGACCCCTAAGTATCTTGGGTACATCATCCAAAGTAGTAGCGATATCGACGATGATGTCACACGTTGGATTGGGGCGGCATGGATGAAATGGAAGCGTGCCTCTGGAGTATTGTGTGATAAAAAGATACCACCCAAACTTAAAGGAAAGTTTTACAGAATGGTGGTAAGACCGCCTTTGCTTTATAGGGTTGAGTGTTGCCAAATAAAAACTTGCATGTTCAGAAGATGCAGGTTGCGGAGATGAGGATGTTGAGATGGATGTGTAGACATATCAGGAGTGATAAGATTAGAAATGAGATCATCCGAGAGAAGTTAGAGGTGGTCCATGTGGCTAACAAGATGAGGGAAGCGAGACTGCGATGGTTTGGACATGTGTAGAGATGAAGTATCAATACCCCTATTAGGAGGTGCGAGAGGTTGGATTTAGGGGTTACACAGAGTCATAGAGGTAGATTGAAGAAGTACTGGGGGGAGGTTATCAGACAAGATATGGGGAAACATCATCCCACCGAGGACATGACCTTAGATAAAAAGGAGTGGAGGTCACGTATTAGGGTAAAAGGCTAATAGGCCAGTAAGGGTAGGTTATGTATGGCCTTATGATTTAGTAGGTTAGTAGGAGTAATCTTTAAATACTGTGTTATCATTATCTGTCTTATATTTCTTATTTTATCATATTTACATACTATCATTTTGCTTTTCATTATTAGTTGTTTTCCTTTTTCTCCTTTTCTTTTCCCTTCTTTTCCATATCTAGTATCTTCCTTTTATGGGGCTTGATTTTTTGAGACGAGGGTTTTCTGGAAACAACCTCTATCTCTATGAGATAGTGGTAATGTCTGCATACATTCTACCCTCCCCAAACCCCACTTTTGGGATTCCACTTGGTATGTTGTTGTCCTAAAAATGTCAAGTGTAATTACCTGTCCCCGCCATTCTGAGTAAACCAGTGGGTAGGGTAATCCGGTTACAAAAGTGTTTTGGATGGTAAAAGGCGACAAAAGGTGACAAGGCTCTGCCTCGCCTCGTGGCGAGGCGCTCTCCTTTTTGAAAAAGGCGCAAATTTACACTAAAATCTTAAAATATTTAATTGCATATATAAATATCTAGAATCTCAATAGCAATAATATATATTAGCAAATATTTCAATCCCAAAAGGCAAAAACTAATATAATAGATACTAAAAGTCCAGACTTTTTAGCCATTGAAATCACACTATTGATAGACAAATTAATATAATATAAATAAGTATACAACATATTATATTAATAAACAAGGATTACAAAAATTTATTTTTTAAATTAGGCAATCCACTGCTCCAGTGAACAAAGGACTCTGGAACACACTAATTTTTGTCGATCAGAGGACTCTGGAACAAAGGGAGTCCATGCTATGATGAAATTGTAGTGGAGAAGAAGTTGAGTCGCGCAGGTCTCGAACTAAAGAAGAAGAAGAAAGAAGAAAATAAGAAAGAAAACGTACCTGAATGGGTCGCACAGTGGAAAAGAAGAGAAGAATCGCATGTCTCGAAGCTGGAGAAGTCGCGCAAGTATGGAGAAGAAGCCTAGGTCTTGAAGAAAGAAAAAATGGGTCGGGCAAGTTTTCTCCCAAATAAACCCTAGAATGTCTGTTATATTATTGAAAATCAACATTTTAAAATAAAATACAAAAGGCGACGCAATAGGCGCCTCGCCTCAAGCCGTCGCCTCTAGCCTTTTTCGCGCCTCACCTCGCCTTTGTTAGGAGCTCCTCGCCATGGCAGGTAAAGGCGACACTGCCTCGCCTTGCCTCGCCTTGCCTCTCGCCAAAGGCGACGAGCCTCTCGTCTTTGGTAACACTGGGTTACAAATTGAAGTTTGATGTATGAGTTTGATCATTTGAGTTGATAGCCAAGACAATGAGGACCCTAAAAGGCTTTACAGAATCGAATTCGGGCGAGTAGAACTCCCATAATTGATCTTGGTGTGAAAGGGTTGTTTTAGAATGTCCAGGATCAAGGGTATGTTGTGAAATGGGGGTTTGGGACGCGAGTTGCGAGTCAACCTATCTACCTCTCAAGGCCGGAGTAAGGTTACATGCTACCCTTCCCAAGTCCACTTGTGAGATTCCACTTGATATTATGTGGTTACTACGATTCCTCTCTCTCTTTTATTAATCCATCTTCTCGTGCATTCTCCAATACCTCTCTATTTTCTCCCATTTCTCCCTTATTGTCATGCATCGCAAACAATGGAAGGAAACAAATCAGAAGATGGAGCATTCAGATTTCAAAATATTTAAATTGCACAATGACCAAAATCAACAAGAGTATCAGATGTTCACTCCAACATAGAAAGGTGTCAAAGCTACTAGCACTTGCATATGCAAAATCGAAATCAAATGGAAATGAAAACCCTTCCAACTCAATTCTTTTGAAGAGATTTATTTGAAAGTATCATTCTCCAGTACCATTGTAGATTCAAGTACTCATATTCCAAAAAATAAATTTCTGAAAACTCCTGAAGCTAAATGAATTTCTAATGCACCTTATTGTTCCGTGTTATACCAAATGAGGTAGCCTGGTAGCGTAGAGTTTCACTTCCAGCCATGGCATCCAATTGCTCCTCCGTCATATTCTCTGTATAGTGTACATTAGCCATTTGCTGAATGAGCTCCTGAAAATTATCAACACAATTCAAAAGAGGGGTGTTTTCAGACCAAAAAACCAATTCCCTATGTCACAAATGAAAATAATAAAATAAAGATCCATACCTGCATGAAAACAAGCTCAATACCATTTCCTTTCTTCAACTGATTAACAAGATACTGAAAAAGGCCCCTCAATTCCATTGACGGATATTTTTTACACCTGGAGAATTTACCATTGATTATACTAAGACTCAAGCTATGCTAGAATGTAACATGGTATTCTGTGGAAGAACCTTTGGGAGATATAATTGAGGATGCTTGGCTATTTGTATATTGTCTTTGTCATACCCATTGAAGTACTTTATTGATAGAACTAAATTGGAGTTGCATTTATCATTTGCAATTGCATCTAGACCAGAATCTTTTTATGCTTATATAAGTAGGAGAGCTTTTTATTGGGATGATGTCCACATGCTCCAAAAGGGTGTATTTACATATGCTAGGATTAATTGGATTAAGTAGACACATGGTCACTATCTTGTTTTGCTCCTACCATTGTTGCTTTCAATTAATGGATTTTGTCTACTAATGCAAGCCTACTAGATTTTATGACATTCAAATTCGAGGACGAATTGTTTCCAAGAAGAGAGGAATGATAGCATCCACAATGGCATATATTCACTAAAGGTTGATGAACTTCAAGGGAAAATCAAATAAAATGCTTATTGTTTCTGAGAAGTGTCCAAGGATGAGCCCAAAAAAGATGCATAGCAAACAAAGAAGAAACCAAGAATGAGCCCAAGACTATGCGAAAAGGCCCCAGAAAGGAGCTGAAATTTTAACCCAAAATGAGCTGAAAAACTGATTAACCCAGAATGAGCTGAAAAGCTGCAATTCCGGCCCAAAAGTGGCTGAAAATGGATATGAATTTTACACCAAAAGTGGCTGCAATGAACCTGTATTTTGGTGCTGACTGGTCACGTGATTTCTCCTTAATTTTAGGAAACAATTTTTACGTGTTATCCTTATTTAAAAGTTTTCCTGGTTTAGAAAGCCACCTAGTTATTATTTCCTTAAAAGTAGGCTTTGAAGCCCATTCTATTTGGGAAAGATTATCCCTATATATATAGGATGGATTTTATTATTCTCAAGGACATGATTAACATTATTTGAGTGATTTCTGTTCATTACACCTTACACCTTTATGTGTGCAGACTATGGATTTATCTTACAATCTTATAACAATCCTTTAGGAGGTAAGATTAATTCTCAACTTGATATCTTTGGTTCTTACTCATAAATTAACAGGTATGATAATTCTTAACTTGATGGAATCTTCAAAGAAAATATAACCACCATCTTAGAAATCTCAAGCGACGGAGCAATGTGTAGCCATCAGAATCTGACCGAATACAATCTCACGCGCCCAGCGCATGTAACAGGCGAATTGTCGGAGCCAAGGGTCCTTCCAGCACATTACGGCACTTTTAGCGATGTGCTTTCTTAAGGTTCTATTGTTGAAGTATTCTCTAACTTATTGTGGTCTAGCATTTAGCAAAACACCCACTGGATAGAGAGTGAGCAAAAACAACCCTAGCAATGCCAAAAATTGAAAATGGAAGCAAGTTTTCTTTCCTGAATTTTCTCACCAATGCTCTGATACCACTCTGAGAAATAAAGACTTGGAAACTATTATTAAGATGAGTTAACTATACTATTACACTGAACCTTATTTATAGACCTTATTTATAGACACTATTAAAATCTTATTCTTATTACTATTCTAAGAATTTACATCGACTACCAAAGCAAACCATAAGGATAGTTTGTCGTAGACCCAAATCTCGTATTTGTAACACTTGCTATTTTATTTATAACTTGTATAAAAACAAGTTATTCTAGTATTTTTGCAAAAACAAAAATCAAACAAAATATGCAATCAACCTATACTTCTTGGCCATAGGTGGAGTCAAATCAATCAAGTTACATTGACAAATCCAACATCGATCCCACATTTGCACCAAATTGTATTGGAATGAAATGGGAAGATTTTGAATCCAAGCAACATAGCAAAAGATTATACAACATTTTATGTTGAAATCTAAAAGATTCACTAGACGAGACTGAAATAGGCTCAAAACTAACTACCAG
Source organism: Solanum clarkiae (assembly GCA_011800125.2). Classification (NCBI taxonomy): domain Eukaryota; kingdom Viridiplantae; phylum Streptophyta; class Magnoliopsida; order Solanales; family Solanaceae; genus Solanum; species Solanum clarkiae. Next base: position 11,686,000 of record JAABOM020000092.1, read on the forward strand.
ATGCTGTGCACAATAAGCACTTTACTTTCACTGTTAACAATGAACCTCAAGTATCAACTAAACCTCCCCTCTTCCCTGAAAAAAAAAAAGGAATATTTGAATTATCTTGAACCTACCAAAAATCTCAATGATACAGCTTTTTCACTTCTTGTAAAACAGTTGTCATTGTTTGGTTACATCATTGACACACTAGGGTTTTCTTAGCATTGATGATCTATACTACTCCCTCTGTCCCAGTTTATGATGATTTATAATACATTGTATGTCCCAATTTTTGTGACTCTTTTCAGTTTTAGTCAATCCCTACGAGAACGACACTTTCCTATATTTAGCAAAATCAGGCCAAATAATCAATTAGTAATATGCCTGGCAATGCAGTTCTAACTGGCATATTCATTCGAATCTATTATGATCAGAATCTCTCTAGGGGACATGACTTCCAGCTGATAAACCTGCTCTTGCTCCATTCGCTGAATCCGGAGATTCTTTCATTTTACATAAGATAAATTACAGCCACACATCTATGGATTGTTTAAAACCATAAGTTTCAAAATTCTTCCTTGCATTCTTAAACACCAAGTTCTGTCAAACATCACCACATATATTGGGATGGAGCGAGTACTAGAGATCTCTTGCCTGATAGTTTACAGTTTACACACATAAATATGTACCTACATGCATATACAGATATGTAAGAGTTATATTTCTCTTTTTATGAACATGGGACCAATTGTGAAATACCCATTCTGATAAAGAAGACACTCCCAAGGCCCTCAGCATGCATCCATAATTATGTCATTGCATTAATCATACTTATCAGATCAAATTGAACGGCATCCTCAACATGAAGCAAAACACTCAAGCATATAAATTTCATTTTTTGCTCCTCACTTAGAAATAAAAATAAATAAAAATCTTCATTTCCAAATGATAGGATTCATGGATGCATCCAGAACATACTAACTGCCATAGCAAAAAGACTCAATTAGCAAGCAATAAGTGTAAACTTTCAAAAAGAAAAGGACTTGTAAATCTCAGGGACAACTTATTGGCAGGCTTTACAAGACAGTGGCCAAGTTACTTGCAAACAAACTGAAAGAGGTCACTGGCAAACTTGTCTCCAACTTTCAAAATACAACCACCCCAGTGATATGCCACTAAGTCAGGACTGGGGAGGATAGAGTATGCACAAACCTTACCACTACCTCATGGACATATAGAGGTGGTTTCCACAAGAGCCTCGGCTCAAGTGCATTAAACCCAAGTAGAAGAAGAAACAATGAAGAAGGCATAGTCATTGATTAGAAAAGCAACGTAAAATCTACAAGAATGAAACATCAGCAGGAACAAAATAGTGTGATAATCAAAATACAATAAACAATAACTAGAAAGAGCTACAAGGGTACAACTAGTACTACGTACCCTTCACTAAGAAGCCTAAACCTATGAGATAGTAGGACAACACTTCACTCCTACTAATCTTCTATCCTAATACGTAACCTCCACTCCTTCTGATCTACAATCATGTCCTCGGTAATAAGAAGTAGCACCGTGTCTCGTCTAATCACCTCTCCCAATATTTCCAACCTCTACCCCTATGTGTACCCCCTACAACCAGCCTCTTGCACCTCATCACTGGGGCATCAACGCACCTCCTTTGCACATGCCCAAACCATCTCAATCTAGCTTCTCTTATCTTGTCCGTCACACAAGCCATTTCTACCTAATCCCCGAAAATTTGAACCTTGATCTTGTTGCTTCTGGTATGCACACATGACACATCTATCTCAACATTCTCATCTCCAATATGTATCTGCTAAAAATGTGAGTTGTTGACTATCCAAAACTCCACACCATACAACAAGGAGTCAAGGACGGTCTAACCACCACTCCGTAAAACTTGTCGTTAAGTTTAGGTGGTATCTTTTTTTTTTTTAATGAAAATGACGTTTAGGCAATATCTTCTTGTCATACAAAATTCTAAAGGCAAGCCTCCATTTCTTTCATGCGGCCCCAATGCGATGAGTGACATCATCAATGTCCCAACTACCTGAAGTACGAACCCAAGATACTTGGAACTTTCTCTCTTCGGGATAGTGGGTGTGGCAAACCTTACTTCCACATCCACTTCATTCAATGCAACATTAAATTTGTACTACAAATATTTCGTTTCGGTCTTGCTCAACCTGAACCTTTTGAACTCTAAAGTTCGTCTCCAAACCTCCAACCTAGCACTTTTGTCCCGCGTCTCATTAACCAGTACTATGTTGCCGGCGACCTTTTAGAATGCCTTTGTTAAGGCAAACAAATTACAAATATTCTTCTAATAGCTAATGTTGGACCGGAGACTAAAATCAGGGGAGCCTAGAATCATGTGCAAGCTTGACATAAAGAAAGCTTTTGACAAGTTGAGACTGTCTTGTCTAATTTCCATTTTGAAGAAGATGGGATTTACCATTAAATGGGGTCAGATGGATCAAATTCTACCGTTCAACTTAAAATACTCAGCATTAGACAATTGAGAACCAGTTGAGCTCTTTACACCACAGAAAGAGATTAGACAGGGAGAGACTCTTTACTTTTGTTCTTTCTAGCTATGGGGAGCTTAACTGACTCTCACATGTTTGTTTATTAAAGTTAGCTCCAGCTGTTGAAGTGCCCGAAAAGCCTATGTTGGTACTAGATTTTTTAGGTATAGATACGCATCCTCTATACCTGGTGGTATGAAGGTCTCCTCTTCTCCGCTCATCTTTTTCCTTCTCACAATCATCATAATCTCATGTCAAATCGATAAATGTAAGAATATAACCGTCACTTTATATCTCCACCTCTCTTGGAACTTTTGCTCCATCGCCCTAACTTTGAACCTAGCCAAACATAGATGATATTAAGAGTTATTTCCTCCTTTGTTTCAATCCAACCCCAGACATCTCTCCAAGCTACTTGAAGGTGATTCACGACCACTACTGAAGAGGAAAAGCATAAATACAGAATCATACCTATCTTCTTGTCACCTCTTCCGGCAGCATCTAGTTGTGGGGACCACCATTCTAGTGACAATTTTGATTTCTTCCCTCTCCACTCACCATTGATGAAATGCTCCGCTTCCTTTCTAGATAGAAACTCAAAAAGATACCAAGAATCATTCATAACATATGCATCAATTCCATCTCCATGAGATGACTTCCACATACTGCTATGTGATAGCCCATCTCCACACTTCATTCAGATTTGGTGTTTCTTGGCTGAGGTCCAGAAATCTCCCCAATAAACGTATGCCAAGCACATCCTCTTCTGAAACTGTAGAACTTCAAGGGAAATTGATTCTGCAGTTGGTTATCTACGGGGTAAAACCTTTTATTTCTTCTGTAGACCATTTATTGCTTCTGCTAGCTTCAGCAAAAGAAGATTTGATCTGATGTTTTCTAGTAACTGCTTCTTTCTCACCCCTTTCTGGGACCCTGATAAACTTCGTAATTTGCTGAGCTATTGCTAACCATCTAGCAATTAATGCAGTCGTAGGTGTTATAATAACTGATCTATTCCCCATTGTACTGCAATGAAACGGATACACTTACCACGCTCATTATATCTAAGAGTGCAAAAGAATTCAGCAAAGTGGTCCTTTGTTTTCCATCTCCTAACTGTCATGCTTTGAGGCTTCCATAAAAACTTGTACCAACCATCTCACAATTTTAAGGGGTTGTTTAGTGTGACGGATAAGAAGAGTTAATCCGGGGATAATTTTTTAGTGGCCTTTAATCCCTTGTTTGGTTGCACAAGGTTGGGATAACTTATCCTAGGATTAACAATTAGTCCTGGGATAATTTATCTATTCCTGGAGGTGGAATAGTAATCCCAAAATAACTTATCCTGGAAAAGTAAGTGAAACAAAAATACCCCAACTTAAACTCTTTTTTATACACCACTTTTACATTCATGTATATCAACATATTTTCTAATAATATTTATAATAGCATTCAAAACCTTAATGAATCATTGTTTTTATATTATTTTCTATTAAAAATTATATTTTATAAATACAATTATATTTATGAATATATTATAAATTAAATTTATTTGTCTAATACCTATGTTTATTTATATTTTAATTTCTCTTAAAATGTTCACTCCACT
>JAABOM020000092.1:11698431-11713711 GCA_011800125.2 Solanum clarkiae
ATTTCATTTGCCAAGAGGGCTATTGCATATTTTCATCACCAAGAGGGTATTTCATATTTCATTTGCCAAAAGGGCCAGGAAAGTTTAATCTAAAAACACATGGCACGATCATGAAAATGCATACAACGTTAAATAAGATAAAAAAATTATTTTTAACAATGAATAACTCAAGCCTGCCAAAAAAAAAATGAAAAGAGAAACTAAATAAGGTAGAGGGTATTTTTATAAACAAACATCTTAAACTTAGAAATTGTGCAATGAATAGTATTTTGAATATAACAAAACAAACAAACAATAAAAACTACTCTCAGCATAACTAATCTCATCATAACTTATCCCAATAAAACTAATTCCATTATAATTTGTACCCAAACCAAACGACCCGTAAAACTTAAAGTTAATTTCCTCATCAAAATTCCTGTTGCACTCGGTCCGGTCAAACCATGTTCACCTAGAACTAGACTTAAAGATGTCAAAAGATTTAAATCCAGCATGGAAGTAAATCCTTTCTTCACCCATGTACAGACATGGTTCTAAATCTGAAAAAAGTGAAAGAAGGTTGAAACTAACACAGAAGATGATAGGTTGACTTGAAGATGGCAAAGAAAGTTTCCGGCCAAGGGATTTATCAAAAAAGGGTGATCCACCCTCCTAAGAAGTAGGATAGAGAAGATTCTTGGGAAAACTGACCGGGAGCATAGATATCTCCAAGAATATTGATCTGAAGTTAAAACTTTTCATTAGAAAGAACAATTAAGCAGTTGAGTTGACCCTCATAATTCTTTCATAAAAGTATAATACTTTATAGTTTTTGCATCCATAGAAATAAGAAAATCGAGAACTCCTCAAATAACACATCATGGTATTGCATATTTACTACTCCCTCCATCTCAATTTATTTGAGTTAGTTTGACTTGACCGTCCCAATTCAAGTGAGTTAGTTTACCCTGACATGGAATTTAAGAAAGAAAGACTTTTGAAACTTGTAGTCTAAAATAAGTTAGAGATATTTGTGTGGCTATAAAGTATTTCATTAAGGTTAAAATAGACATTTTAAAGTTAAATTGTTGTTAAATATATATAGAACAGTGTCATTCTTTTTTAAACTAACTTTAAAGGAAAGCGAGTCATATAAATTGGAACAGAGAGAGTATTTGAGAACATCGTGAGAGTAAATATCATTTCAGATTTCTTATTAAAATATATAGCCGAGTTTTACACCTTCCCTCATCATTAGTCATCATGTTTTTGTTCAATGTCTCAAAATAATCATATTTTATCATTTATCTATTTAGTTTTATTTTTATTCATGACGAAGTGATGTTTTAATTATATACAAATAATATATATTGATATTCTCTTAATAAGGTAAATTGCATAGTATGATAGTAATATATTTTAAGAAATTGCGATTCTTTTATTATTTGAAGGTTAAGATGTTAGAATTGATTTGCATCTCATAAACTTAATGATATTGCATTATGTATTGTAAAATTATGTTAGAAGTTTTGTTTTTATGTGTTTCTTTAATCATGTTTTTAAATTTTTTTAAACTATAAATGTATTCATGATTAATTTTTTTTTGTTAATATACTATTTTACAACATTATTAATCAAAAATTTACAAATTTGATAGGGCTTACTGTAATGTCCCAAATCTTGAGAAATTACTTTTTTCGTGTGAAATGAACATTTTTCTCTTCTCCTTCGCTTATTTTGAGCATGATTTGTGTGGCCCGTGAAGTGATCGAGAGATATTTTAGTAATTTTGATACCTTGGGTGTAACTTTTATAGTTGACATCAGTCAATATTCCCAAGTGCGTCGGATGTGATTCCGTCAATTCCATTGCATCTGAAGCGTCGAACTTGGTCTAGCATGATGGTTGGGTAGAGCCCCAAGACCTTAGAATTTGTTTTGAGTATTTAGGCTAAAAGTTGAGTTTTCGACTTAAAAGAGGTCCATAGGGGTATTATGGTCATAACAACCTTTTTCTCTAAAATATGACGATTCCATTGAGTCCAGAATGTCGAATTTAGTGGAGTAGCATATCCGATATATTTTTATTGGGTTGCGAACAAATCCCGAAGGTCCATTCAGAGACTTAGGTGCAAGTTAACCGTGGTCAACGGTCATCGACGCAGGTCAACAGAAGTCGACAACCTTTTTCTTCGACTAAAATAGCCCCTTCCCACTTTATTCTCTTTCACCATTTTTACTCAATTGGAGCTTAGGATAGCTTAGGATAGGCAATTTTTGAAGTAATTTCAAGGAAAATCATTTGGGTATTATTCAACCAATCGTTATCAATTCCTTCAATTATTGTCTTCCAAAACCTTTCAAAAATCAAGATCTCAAGGTGGGTTTGGGATTTTTCCCCAAATTTCAAAATTAGTAATTTCATAATTTTGAATCCGTTTCATGATCGATTTTAATGGGTTTTTCAACCACGAACTCCTCTTGATATGTAGAACCTAATTTTCAAATGCAATTCCCTCATTGTTTTCGAGGTGATTTTTGGACAATTTTGACCCCCGATCATAAACCTTGCAATATGGGTGTCGTCGAACTCCTTTTGACGAATTCTTTCCATTCTTAATAGTTAGAGATTGTTTCAAAGGCAGTATTTGATGTTAAAAGCTCCGGTAAAGTGTTCAGGTGCAATTGTCAGCCTAGGTAGGTTTAGCTATCCTTCCTTTGAGACTAGGCTCGGGAGTAATTGATCACTCTTATGTCATGGAATTTGGAATGGGACCGTAATATCATTTGGATGGTTGATTATATTGTAATGCCTATATGGGGGCTTCATAATGTTGTGTTGCCTGTGTGGGGGCTTATTTGTACAATTTAGCCTCTGTGGGAGCCTTATTTGTTATTATATTTACTTTGTGAGCATGCAATTCATGTGTTGCCTATGAGAGAGGCTTGTAACATTATTTGACTTGTAATGCCCGATAGAGGGGTTGAGCTAGGGATTTTAGCATATTTTGAGAAACGAAATGCTTTCCAAATTGTGCTCATTTATTTTAAATGAATACTTTACCATTATTTTTATATAAGGGTGTTTATCATGATTTGATCAACTTTTGAGAACTTTGAACCTTTTAATACATGTTGAGTTGATTATTGCCTCCATGTCATACGTGTTGTGATGCATTATCCTCATTCATCATATCGTTGATTTTGGGAAGTTGAAAAACATGGAGATTCGTTTGGAGAAAGAAAATGAGACACTTTTTATATAATCGACCATGAGCTTGGTGGCAAGTTGATGAAATGTTGAGATTTTGATTTGGTATATGGACTGTGAATCCCCCATGGATCCTTGCTTGGAAGACTTAGCTCGACAGGGTGTATACAACAAGTTATGCGGCAGACTTGATTCCATCGTACCACCATATCATTGCATTGCATTTCATTGGTCTTTGAGTATTTGATTTATCTAATGATATTTGGTATTGCTTCGACCTTTGTGTTTACTTTACTCGCACTATTTTATATAAATTGGTGGCACTGATGCCGGAGTGGGACTTCTTTATATGCAGGTAGTTTATTTCATAAGTTTGATTAATTCCTTATACTCAATCAGTCGAGCCTACTGAGCTCGACTACTGAGTAACATGTGGATGGTACTCACCCCTACTTCTATGTCCTTTTTGATGTAGATTCTAGCCAGGGTACTCCTCGTGGCTGTTGATCACCTCTAGCGAACATATTACTTCGGATTAGTGATGAGATCCTGTGTTCAAGATCACCATTAGTTCCATCTTCTATTTCAGTCTTTACTATTATTCAGAGACTTGTGACATACTTATTACTCTAAAAGGTTGTATTAGATATTCTTTACACTTAGGACACCAGGTTTTGGAGATGTTCATCTTTGTACTTCTTCTCTTTTCGTCTATAGCCTGACCTTTTGGAAGTCTCGCACGTGGTTTTACTTTCCGACTTACACATCGGGTGGTTTTGGGATGTGTGCCATCATGACCTCAGTTTTTGGGTTGTGACAATTACGCGTCGCCTCATGCCCCCGCCTTTTGAAACACAGACCACAACTACATAAATGACATGAGTGTATGCAGTTGCTAAAAATCCCAAGTCATGTACGTTCTTTAAGGAAAAAGTGCACCAAAAAACAGTAACATCATATGCAACAGAATATGTTCAAACTAGGGAGATAATAACTAGCAAGAAGAAACTACACATACAGGTGACCCCAGAATGATGCCAAAGACTGAAGCCAATCAGACAAATTAAGGCCGTCATCTTTCAGTTTTTCTCTCCCACTTTGTGCCAACCGTTCAATAACAACATATTCCAAAATATCATACTCCAGCTGCTTCAAAAAATAAAATCCATAAGTACAAATAAATCAGAATAACATACAATTTTAAATAAAATAAACTCAAAATGCAATCTGACGAACTACCGTATAGCTTTCATGGACAAGTCATAACAGTGTTTTAAAAGAACATAGAGCAGCTTATGGCAAGCCATAATAGGAGAGTAAAATATTTGGCACAAAGTTCCTCAACAAAATGCTAGTAAAGGCAAGATGCATGGCCAATGGTTTACAAATTTCTGTAACTTCTGCAAAATCAGCAGTGCTATGGGGACGTCTGTAAGGAATCTGAAGCCCTGGGATGAAAACCAACCTTAGTGCCTTTGAGGGAGGAAAATTTTAAACAGAGAAGATTCTTGCCTGAATTTTGGCCAGATGAATCAACAGATATATTTCCACAATTATATAGCATTGCAGTAAACCAGGAGCCAGCAATAAAAAATTACAAGGCGTAAAACGTATAGCTAACTTTGGCATTTCATTGGACAAGTCATGGCGTTCAGGAATGCATTAACAGTGCTTGGAGACTGCATGTCCAGATGCATCCCTAAGGAAGTTCTGCAGTCCTATTCCTCTTAAGCATAGTTAGTACTATGAGGGTGTTTAGGTGGGCTTAAAAGCTAGTTAAACCTGCTTTTTAGTATTTTGTTAAACTTAAATTGGTGTTTGCTTCACATGTAAAATGCTTTTAAGAGGGTGTTTGGATTGGCTTTTTATAAGCGGCTTATAAGTTAAAAGCCAAAAGACACAAGTCGAGAACATCCAACTTTGGCCTTTTGGCTTTCATTGGCGACTTCTTCAGCATAAAAGAGGTGCTTCAAAGCACTTTTTGAGTTTCCCAAACAGTTCCGAAACTTTAAAAAAAAAAAAGAAGAAGAAACAACAACTTAAAAGCTGAAAGCTACTAAAAAAATCCAAACACCCACCAAGTTAGATGCATACAAGCCAAAATAAGCTAAAAGATGTCAGTTAGTCACCCTCACCTTATTACTTTTTTTATTCAACATCTTTTTTAGTTTGACCAAAAAAAAAATACTTTATTATCCCTTAAATATTTTATAATACCTAAAATACCCTCCCCTCATGGAAATCCTACATACGACTCTTTTCAATTCTTCTCAAGTAATTTTTCTTAGGGGGTCCTCTGAAAAAGGTAACTAACTTTAAATATGTAGTAATTTCTTCCTAGTCTTTGAAATAGAAGCAAGCATGTAGTAAAGAAAACCTTAAAAATCTTCCATTGATTTGCTTCTGTCATGTTTAACCGCATAATTCAAATTCATGTAATTTATATATGATTTTATTGTAGTATTGAAGCAATTTTTCTTATTTACAAACTTATGTCAAATTATAACATAATAGTTATTTCAATAAAATATTTTATATTTATTCAATAATCTTATAAGAGCAGATTATAACTTAAAAGTGAATTGAGACACAAAATAATTTACCTTTTAAGTTAATTTAAAGTTAAAATAGCAAAACTAAGAAGTTTATTTTTACTTCAAACAAATTTAAGGGTATTTAAATCAATTTAGCAGGAGAAGAACTTTTCAGCACTCCTTTTTTCAGAACACATCAACTGCTACTTTTCATGTAATACCCCATAAGTTGGGAAGTCGGAATAAGGAAGAAAACGCAGAAATCTGATTTCTGGTACAGGGGCCACAAGCCCAATTATGGGTCGTAGACAGTACTACAAGCCATAAATGCGCTCTCGTGGATTGCACTGGTTTTTCACAATTTTTAAACAAAGTGGGCTATATTAGGCAAGGAGGCAAGTAATGGGCTAAATTGTGATATATTAATACCAAGTTAGGGACACAAATAAAAACTTCATAAACCAATTCAAAGTAGTGAATAACTAACAGTAAAACCTAACACATTAATATGAAGAGTTAGGCAAACTGGCAGATCTTCAGTTGAAGCAAGCTACAATATCCTCACCCTCGAAAGCAAATAAAAATTTCATAAACCGATTCAAAGTAGTGAATAACTAACAGTAAAACCTAACACATTCGTATGACGAGTTAGGCAAACTGGCAGATCTTCAGTTGAAGCAAGCTACAATATCCTCACCCTCGAAAGCAAAAGGAGAAGCCTTCATCTAACCATCCAGAACTTGGGATGCTTTAGAAGAGATTGCAAAGAAGACTTCAAAGTCCATAATATGATAAAATGGATGTTCAATAGGAGGGGGACAAAGAGTACAAGTGAGCTCCCCAAAAGAGAGTTGGCCTAACCAGTTTATTAATGCAAGTCTATGCTTAAGGAGATATTATGGATACCTATGTGAGAAATATAGGGAAAAAAATTATTGAATTGTGTATCTACTAGTCTCATCAAAGCAAAACGCACAAAAAAACAGTAAGGTTTGTTGGGGCTTTAAGCATAACGAGCAAATAAAGCATGGGCTTTAATGAAAAAGGCGCAAAGGGAGAAAAACATACAAATATATATATGTTTAGTCCAAGAAGAATAATTACAAACATGAATGACAAATATATGACCAAAGAAATTGATTAAAAAAATTACGATAAAGTGAATAATCAATTAATTACTGTCACTTCCTCAAAATAGGCTCATTGACAGGGAAACGTTTGCCTTAAACCTTGATAATGCCAGTGAAGCACACATAGAGCGAGGCGAAGCACTCAACACGTTTTTTAGCCTCACTTCAAGGGTCAAGGGTAATTAAAGCGCACCTTTGACTATATTGGTATCTACATTATTACACAGAGACCCTATTTTATAGACACTATAATACAATCCTTTACCAAGTAGGATACTACATACCATTCTTATTTCTAATCCTATTATAAGTAGGATTGTATATACTTATTCCCATTCTAACGCTTCCCTTCAAGCTAGTGCATAGAAATCATACGTAACTAACTTGTTACAAATTACAAATGTAATTAATACGAGGACCGGTGAAGGACTTGGTGAAGATATCTATAAGTTGATCACTTGACTTCATAAATTTTGTAACAATATCGCCTGAATATCTTTTCTCTGACAAAATGATGATCAATGTCAATGTACTTAGTCTTATCATGATTTGATGCGATATAAAGGGCCACTTGATTATCACACACAAGTTCGATTTCTCTGAATTTTAGTTCTCTCAGCAACTAATTCAAACTAGTTTCACAAGTTGCCACAATCATTGCTCGATATTTTGCTTTTGCACTAGATTGAGCAACCACATTTTATTTCTTACTCTTCCACAATACCAGTGTTTTGGACGGCGAAAGGCGACAAAAGGCGACAAGGCTCTGCCTTGCTTCGCGGCAACTCGCCTTTCTGAAAAAGACGCCAATTTATACTAAAATCTTAAAATATTTAATTGCATATATAAATATCTAGAATCTCAATAGCAATAATATATTATAGCAAATATTTCAATCCAAAAAGGCAAAAACTAATAATAGATAGCGAGATATAAATTAGTATACAACATATTATATTAATAAAGAAGGACTAAAATTTTTTTTGTTTAAATTAAGCAGTCAGCAATCTCCAGTGAACATTGAACAGAGTCTGGACTCTGGAGGAACAGAGCAACTGGAAAACTGAACAGAGTATGGAAGAAGAAGAAGAAGAAGAGAACTGAAGAAGAAAAAGAAAAAAAAGGCGCAGTAGCTGAGTCGCACAGGTGAAGAAGAAGAAAAGTAGAAAGAAGAAAAGAAGAAAGAAGAAAATAAAAACTTACCTGAATGGGTCGGCGTCGCGCAGTGGAGAAGAAGCCCCCTGGAGAAGAATCGTGGTTCTCTACGATTAATATCTTCTGTATCTTCTGGAGAAGAATGTTGAGTTTGGACTATTGAGAAGCAGCGAGAGCCGAGAAGAAGAGCAAGAAAAAATGGGTCGCACAAAGTCCTTTCCCAAATAAACCCTAGAATTTCTTTTTTATTATTAAAAATCAACATTTTTTAAACAAAATAGAAAAGGCAATGCCATAGGCGCCTCGCCTCAAGCCGTCGCCTCTCGCCTTTTTCGCGCCTCACCTCGCCTTTCGCAGAAGCGCCTCGCCTTGGCAGGTTAAGGCGACACTGCCTCGCCTCGCCTCTCGCCAAAGGCGACGAAGCGCTCGCCTTTCAAAACACTGCACAATACTAAATTACCTATTACTAAAACACAATATCCGAATGTAGAACATCCATCAGCGAGTGATCATGGCCAATCGGTGCCTGTATAATGATATGTTGACGACCCTAATCCTTGAAGAGTAGTCCTTTATCAAGAGCTAAATTTATATATCACAAAATAAAAACAACAAGTGCATCCAAATGACTATCACAAGGAGAAGTCATAAACTGACTCACAACAATCATTGGAAACGAGATGTCAGATCTATTCATTACGTGCAATAATACAACTTCAACCCGTCATCTATACCTTTCAGGATTAATGAGTGGCTCCCCTTGTCCCTGAAGAAGTTTAACATTTGAATCCATAGGAGTGAACGGATCTACATCCCACCATTCCTGTCTCTTCAAGAATGTCTAAGACATACTTGAGTGGAGAAATCACAATACATGATCTAGACTAAGCAACCTCAATAGCTAAAAAATACTTCAATCTGCCAAGGTCTTTCTTTAGTTAAGAAATGCTGAAAGAAATGTTGCTTCAAATTAGTGATACCATCGTGATCATTGTTGGTGATAACGACATCACCAACATAAACAATCAAATAAATACACAAATTTGATGCAAAATGTCAATAAAACACAGAGTAATCAGCTATACGAGAAGTCATGCGACACTGCTGAATTATTGTGTTAACTTCCCAAACTATGCTCGAGGAAACTGTTTCAAACAATATAGTGGCATACAAGGGTACTAGCTCTCCCTGAGCAACAAAATTAGGTGGTTACTCCACATAGACTTCTTCAAGATCACCATGCAGAAAAGCATCCCTAATATAGAAACTAATAGGAGGCCAACGACGAACGATAGCCATATATAGAAAGGAGTATTCTGGGAAAATTCTACAGCATATGCATAAAATATAATAGGTAGCTTGATCAAATCCTATTATAATTAGGTATTATTTAGTATTGATATTTTTCCTTTTCAGAACATGTAAACTTAGCTATATAAACCTCTATAGCTTGTGGGAATAATCAAGTTGAGTTGTCTCTCAAATTCTTGTTTTCTCACATGGATCAGAGCTTTCTTTAGTGAGACAAGCAGCCTAAAATAAGAGAACAAAATCACTGAGCATTTTTCAGGTAAAACCAGCAACTATTCCGCAATTTCAATACTCTCCAGGGGTGATGCGCATAAACCAATACCATCATTACGATAGGAATCCTCGTCTGTGGTGTTTTACTATCACCTTTCCATGGCAAAAAATAAGTGCTCTAATCACCTCCCAATGTTCTAATACGGGTCTTTTTCGTCGTAAATGGCCACAATTGGCCAAATATAAGCCATTGTTACACTTCTAGGTTGCAAAAGGACCTCCCTAGGGGCTTTATGGTAAGCTTTTCCTAGGTCAATGAAAACCATGTATAAGTCTCTTCCTGAGCCTATATTGCTTGAACAATATCCTTACAGTAAGAATGACTTATGTAATTGATCGCCCCAGCATGAATCTAGAACGCTTCTCGAGATAAAACAACCCCTCTCGACCACCCTCTCCAAATTTTCATAATATGGCTTAGTAGTTTTATGAGAAATATTGGAGAAGAATATTATTGAATTGTGTTGTCTACATTATTACATTGAGACCCTATTTTGTAGATACTATATTAGACTCCTTTTTCCAACTAGGATACTATAATACAATCCTTTTCCAAGTAGGATTCTATATACTATTGTTATTCCTATTCCTAATCTAATTAGGATTGTATTTACCTATTCTTATTCTAGCACTCCCCCTCAAGCTAGTGCATACATGTCATATGTACCTAGCTTGTTACAAATATAATTAATACGAGGATCGATGAAAAGCTTGGTGAGATATTTGCAAGTTGATCACTCGACTTCACAAAATCGATAATCAAGCCCAGTGTGCTTTAGTCTTTTCATGAAATACTGGATTTGATGCACAACACAATGTGATAAGTTTTTCAATTACTGTGTTGCACTTCCCAAACCAAGCTCAGAAGACTGATTCATACCACAAAGGGACTTACGCAAATGACATACAAGGCTATCAAACGACATTCAAGGCTACCAAACTCCCCCGAAGCAACAAGATCAGGTGCTTGCTCCATATAGATTTCTTCCTCGAGATGATCATGGAGAAAAACATTTTTAAGGCTCAACTGATCAAAAGGTCAGTGGAGAATGACAATATGGATCTTCTCGAAATTACTCTCAGAAAGTTACTTTAAAACTGCTCGAAACTTGTTTATGCACCATAATTCAACCGAGGAAGCCCATGCTAAGTAGTTGGAACTACCCAGTAATGGTTCTGAAGTGATCATAGGATTAGAATTTCCTATTCCTGTACTTTTGGAGCCAAACATATCGATTCCAAAGGACATCTTTAAAATCAATCTCTAGTAGTCACCGATTTGATGGCACGACCCTATGCAAATTAGATTTGATGAGTCACAGAAAATCAATCAAAAATTAAAAAATATATGTAGTCTGCCTCGAAATGCAGAGGCAACCTCCCTAAGAGAAAAAACTACAAACAAGGATGCCGAAAAACTGCCTGGAACACTGGAAACTCGCCGGAAATTGCTTGAAATTGTCGAAACCCTAATTCCGATGATCGGATCTGGGAAAAAATTACACGGATAGCCTCAGAATGGAGAGGCGACCCTGTTAGGAAAAGAATCAGAAAAAAATCTTGCCGGAAACAGTCACATGCGTCGGCGCATAAGGCAGGTGGAGATGGAGATCCGATACTTCCGGCGACGCGTGAGGGCACATGAATCAGTAAGACTCGAGGAGCTTACTGGGGTTTGGTCGCCTGAGTAGTCCGCACCTCGTGGTGGTGTTGGTTTCGCACAACACTCAAGAAAAACAAAAGAACGACGCACACCAGCCTGGCGGTCACTAGAAACTATCTAATTTTCACTTTCTTGGAAGGAACACTCAAGAAAAAAACAAAAGAACGACACAAACCAGCCTGGCAGTCACTAGAAATTGTCTGATTTTCAGTTTCTTGGAAAGAACACTCAAGAAAAACAAAAGAACGACGCACACCAGCCTGGCAGTCACTAGAAACTATATGGTTTCAGTTTCTTGGAAGGAAGTTTCAGCCGGAAAAATGGCACGGTGCTACCCATGATAAATATGAAAATGTAGTCACCAAAAAGATGGCATGGTGACCTAATCTCTCTTTTTTTTTTCTTTTTTTAAAACATAATCATTGGCCAGACAGGCGACATATATGGGTCATAGCCATCCGCCGGCAACGGAAGCTCTTTGATTTTCTACCAAGATTGTAGAAGCTCTGATAAAATATTATTGAATTTTGTTCTACATTATTACATTGAGATCCTATTTATAGACACTATATTAGACTCCTTTTCCAACTAGGATACTATATACAATCCTTTTCCAACTAGGATACTATAATACTATCCTTTTCCAAGTAGGATTCTATATACTATTGTTATTCCTATTCCTATTCTAACAAGTTTGATACCGCACTAGTTGTTGCATTTCTGAATATCATCCTGGTCTTTTGTACAACAAAAGCATTGTACTCCACATACATGCATCAGGCATCTCAACCATCCGTTCATAACATTTAACAACCCAGTCAGCCACTCCATACATGTCTTATCACGTTCTTCCAAAAGTCTACTGGGATTTCATCTGTCCTGGTCACTCTTCCCCTCCTCATCTTATGAATAGCCCCCTCAAACACTATAACCTTTATGCATCTACAACACCAAAAATCTCCCTGACTTATGGAATGCTCTAACCCCCCGAACGATATCCGTATAACCTTCTTCATTTTAGAGCTTATGGAACTATGTTTGTCACCTTCCCCTAATGTGGGACTTTTCTACCAACACTTTGCCATTCTTGTCCTTGAGGCAATCTCTCCTCTCTTTCTAGCTTTTGATTTCCTTGATTGTAAAGCACTGACCTTCAAAATTATTTGGAGACATCAAGCTCTATGAAAGTGGCTAGCTTGGTTTGGATAGCTCTTAGCAGCTTATGAGGCATGTCTCAATCCACACTATTTACAAACAAGAGGCTTTAGCTAGTGTAACTGACGTTATTTTTGTAATACATGATTTGAGAATAGCAATTGTGTTTGCACCTCAGTTTAGAGACCAGATCTGGAACTTGTTTTTGACCCTTTTTGGTGTGCAGCCGTCTATGTCAAATATAGAGCGAGGTAGGTGCAAAAGCTGGCTAAGGCAATGACTAACGAACTCTTGAAATGCTTTTTGACCACAGTCCACATGTATTTATGGAACCTCTTGATGGAACAATTCACATGCATTTAAAAGAAAGCATGGATCTGTACATTGTGGCAAATTTAGATGCCTCTATTTTGGGGCTCTAGGTGTGAAATGAACAATGTAAGAAATGTTAATGCTATCATCGCTTTAATAGACTCCTTGATTGTTATAAGTAGTGGCCTACTGACATGGTACATCTTACCACTTTCTGGGAGCTCCAAATGAATTAAATGTACATGTCAAAAAATGAGGTAAGTTGGAGCTAAAGTTGTCCCAACGGCATAAATCAAGAAAAGCTATAAGGTTCATTCAACAAATTTATCTTGTTAATCAAAATAATTTATATTAGTCTTAAAAAAGACAATAATAGCAAAAATGTTACAGTACATATGAGGCTACTCATTCTAAGTGGATTAAACAAAGAGAGTGGTCAAGATGTTGTAGAAATGGAGATCCATCTCCAAGAAAAGGGTTTAATATTCACTTACGACTTTATAAACAGACAAGGAAAAAGGTTTGGAAGCACCACTAACCCCTTGTTTGGATGGTTGTTACCCGTTGTATCGTATTGTTAGTTTTAGTACATTGTTTGTTTTGATTGTTACCTAAATTCCATTGTATCATATCATTTAATTCCATCGTTAGGTAACGATGAAAAGACCCATTTTATGTAACGACTGATTTAGTGTGGTTGCGTCATTAATATCTCCTCCTCATTTTTTACTTTATTTATTTATTTAATAATTCTACCTTATCATTTACCCAATCTTTTTATGGAATCTACTACATGCCCTTCAATTTCTTGTAGGTTTATCATTCAAATTATGTATGTATGATATTATATAACGACGAAGAACAATAGAACGAGATGCTCGGAATCCCTTATACCACATAGTATGTAGATATTGAAGAAGTGTATTTGACTTTCATTTATTTTGATTTAGTTTTTTTTTAATAGTAGTGTGACTATGTTACTATTGTCATATTTCACTGCCATAAGACGTATCAATAGTTTTCTATTCTAAATAGAAAGAAAGTCAATTTTGTCTAAATACTAGACATAAGGAAGCGGGGGATAAATGCGGGGAAGAAAAAAATTCTAAGAAGGTTCCAAACATTGTAGTCATTGGAATAATACAGTATGATGCAATACAACACAGTACAACACAGTACAATACATTATGAAACAATACATAAGAACCATCCAAACAAAGTGCAAGTGGATCATTTGTATATGGGACAAATGAAGAATCTAACAGCAAGGAGAAACTAATGCGATGCCTTGTAAAGAATTTTTTTAGTGGAAATAAACTCTGGTCTCTCAATGGGATGTTTATAGGAATTTATGATCCCTCCTGTAGAGGAACTTAAGGAAATAATTACCGGTTGAATTGGCTTCCACCAGAGTTCTCTGGAATATGCCATCAGCACCCACGCCTATTGAGAGATTTTTTAAGAGTCACACCGAAGCTTCTTTTTAAAAAAAAAATAAAGGTGTTATGTATCTGGCATCAATAAGATGCATGGTACAAAAGAGTTCAGTTAGCTCCAAATACAAAATATTACATTTCCAGTCAGGGCAATGAAGCAAACAGAAGTAAAGACCTAAAGTTTGCCAAGGACAGAATACTAATAAAATCTAGGAAACAGATAACATCATTTACAAGGCTAAGATTATTAGATTGCTCTAACTATATAAATTTCTAACACATTTGCTCTTTCACGGAATTAATGGGAGTTCAAATGCCATCAAAGCATCACATTTCAATTCGGTCCAAATGCACCAAAAGTCACTGGAGCTACCAATTGTTGACACCTGATTTTATCCCTCTTTTTATCTAAATTTATTTTGGCTCTACAATTTATGCAAAGCCAACAATGTTACTTAATTCAAAAGAAAAAATAATTTGCAAAGCCAACATATTATGTTATCACTACTACTCTAGTATAATTTTCTTTTCACATTGCTCTAGATTGTTCAGGATTATTAAAGAAATAATTAATTACTAGCTTTTAGCACACCTAAATATTTATCTCATATTTTTTCCTTTAGTTTAGTTCATACATTTATTTTATTCTTGCACCGACTTATTAATAAATGATCTGCTTATTTTCACTCTATTTTAATTAATTCGTTACTTTAGTTATTTATTGATCATTTTATAAAACCCCAAATCAAACAAAATCAGAAGTAGATGAAAGACCAGTCCATTTATACTAACACCACTAGGCGCCCATTTTATTTCATTCACCAGATCAAACCCACTTCCCGTTTGACCTATCTGGAAAACCCAAATATCACTTCACTCTGGCCCAACCACACTAACCAGTCATCCCAAAACTATCCACAAACCCATCCGTACGACTCGAAGATCCACTAGACCTATTCAAGCCCAGCTGAAATCTCAACCATCCATCAAATCCCATCCAATGGCCCACTTTTCCCTATCCTGTTATTTAAAAAATCTTATCAAAACAAAACCTTAATTCATTTCCTTAACCTAATCTCCTGACCACCCCTTCCCCCCCCCCCCCCCCCCCCCCCCCCCCCC
>JAABOM020000092.1:11713811-11731200 GCA_011800125.2 Solanum clarkiae
CCACCCGCAAAAGAAAAAACTTAGCCCAACCCTAGCCTATATTGCCTCTCTATTTTCCGAACCTCTATTTCCTCTTTCCTTCTTCACTTCCGATATTAGCGGACCTTTCCATAGAGGAACCAGAACAAGATACGATTTTCCCCTCCTTTTCATTTCCTACTATACACCACCTTCATCATCTTGGAAACTGGAATATCACCTGTGGTATGATACACGTCTTTCCTTTTACAGAGTATGCAACACCGGCCTGGACGAATGAAGATACGAGAATGCATGGATGTAAGATTTTGAAGTTCATGGCCTTCATGCAACCACCAAAGACCACCAGATATGAATCAGTTAAACATTATAGTCAATACCAGTAGTCCTCTTTATTTAAGCTTAGGAATGTTGGTCAATGTCAAAAGCATAAGATTAGCTACAAAACTGCTGACACCACTCAACTTGATTATCATACTGCTTAACATAAAATGTAAGATCTTCTAACAGACAGAAGATATGCAATGACCAAGCAGAAATGACAACACTATACCCAGTGTAATCCCACAAATGTGGTCTAGAGAGGGTGATGTGTACGCAGCCTTGCCCTACCTTGTGAAGGTAGAGAGGCTGTTTCTGAAAGAACCTCGGAACATGCAATGACCAAGCACACATGAGAAAGAGATACATAAAGAGAAGGAGGAGCAGAAATGGGAGAAGAAACAGCGACTAGACCTGAGTCAGATACTTAAAAGCGTCTACAACAGGTGTAATCATATCCCTGTAAGCCTCAATCTGCACAGATGAATTGCATGTTATATCCCCAATGTTACAACATTGAATCTTGCAGGACTCGAAAAACATAGGCTGATAGGCACCAATTTAGGGGGTGTTTTGATTGGCTTAAATTGATGCTTGGATTGGCTTTTTTTTAAGTGGCTTAAAGTTAAAAACCCAAAAACCATAAGCTGGGAAGGCCCAACTTTTGGCTTTAGGCTTTTTTGGGGGTACTTTTTCATCTTTAAGAAGTGCTTAAAATCGCTTTTTGTGTTTACCCAAATACTTCCAAAACTAAAAAGGTGCTTAAAAGCCAAAAGCCATTAAAAATAGCCAATCTAAACCCCTAATGATACCTGGTGAACAATTGTTCGCAATACTGTCATCGGATTGGCATGAGCAAGTTTGGCGACCATTCGACCAAGCTGCTTTAGATTTTCTTTTGCAAGGCGCTTCAGAATCCTCCTAGTGTCCAGCTATCACACAAAGTAATATTGCAATTATTTATTACAGAGAAGAGACAAAAAAATAAAATGCACTATTTCTAGACAGCAGATAACACCTTTGCTGTTTGCCTTGCAGCCAAAAGCATTGGATATTGCTCATCATCTTTCTCCCATTCACCATACAAACGATAACGCACCTAAAGCAACTAACGTTTGATCAGACAAAATAGCAACAAAGGCTGTAACATGAAGATTAAGACCTTAAACCAACCTCATATGGAAGGAGATACATTAGTTCCCAGATCTCTAGTCCAACTGCAGGGTTTGCTGGTATCAACTGTAAGGAAGGAAGCAGGCATCCTCCTAATGCTTCTTCAATTCTTGACCTAGCATCCTTCAGGTGCATTTGAGGAGATCGATCTCCAATGGTAACAGTTTGGGAGATAAAGCCTGCCTCGCCACTAGTGACAAGCTCATGTGCACAAATGTAGTAACCTTTCAATACTCTGCATACCTGATTATCCAAGAACAAAAAATACCAATCTTAGGAAATATTTCAAATACTTGCATTAGAATCCTGGTAAATAAGCAAAATGTAAGTCACTGTATAAACAAGAAGTTATATCACCAAATCAGGAGCACCAAACCTTCTGTAGCAATAGCGTATCTCGATAAAGATGAGGTCCCACAGAAGAAAGCATCTCGAAAAGTTCTCTGGGAAGATTGATATAAGATCTACTGCTTGATGAATTTGCCACTTCCATAGAGTTGTCAGTGACAACTCCAGGAAGTGAACCCAAAAGTTGCATCTTGCAAACAAGGTCATTCGGTTCAGATATTGATTTTTCGATGAGCCTGATCATATGAATGAAAAATAGAATTATCAGCCAGTAAGATTATAGGAAGGATAAATGGCAAGATAAAGAAACAATTCTTTTTTATGTTTAATAGGAAGTCCATAACTCCCTTAACAGACATTTAACATCTACCAATAATTTGGTTTCGATTAAGACATATATTTGCCCCCCCATTCTCACTGGTGTACTAACTGCTTCACCAACTTTCTCTTATCGTCCTCATTTAATCCCCTAATGTTCCAAGAAATGCTTTTGGTTCTCATTGATCAACAATTTATGGCCTTCTCCCCTTCCTCAATTAACTCTTGGTTCCCCTTCCTTACACCTTACATGTAATATTAAATTTCTAACTTCATTTGGGACTAGTTGAGTGTCTCTGTTGCTAACCATTGGTATCCCCCTTCTTTGATCAAGCTTCTGGAATACTACTTCAGCATATTTCTCCAAACCACCAAACAGAGTCCTGAACTGCTTGCTCTATTTGATGATGTTATCGTGTACCACGTAGAGGCACCAGCCTCCTCTTCCTTCATACACTCGCTGGAATCATATTGAATTGGTGTTGGTTACTCCAAAGGAATTATCTGGCTATGCAAGGGGACCCTGGTGTCCTCCTTGTTTCCACCTGTCATCCATGTCCAGCTATGAGCTCAGAATCGCTGAGGTTAAAGTCGCCCCAACCACAAAATTCACTCCCCCTCTCCCCTTGTTCATGTGTATTTCAAAGCTTCCTTTGATGATAAGCTCTCTTGTTTCATCACCATAACTAGCACTTGAGAACACTCTCTCCACCCGACATTTACAAAAAAAACGACATACCCAGTGGAATCACACAAAGTGGGATCTGAGGGAAGAGTGTACAGACCTTATCACTACCTAGTGGAAGTAGAGAAGTTGTTTTTGAAAGACTCTCGGATCAAGTGAACCAAACCCAAGAGAAAGAAGAAGAATATAATAGAGAAAGCACAATGACTAAAAAGAAAAGCAATGTAAAGTCTAAAAGAAAAATAATAACAGCAAAATAACATGATAATCGAAAAAACAGTAACACCACTACAGTGGCACAAATATACCATAAACCAACACAAGGCAAGATTATACTTTGCCCTTACTAGCCTTCTACCCTAATACGCAACCACTCCTTCCTATCTAAGGTCATGTTCTCGATAATATAAAGTTGCATCATGTCCTGTCTAATCACCTCTTTCCAACACTTTTTCAGCCTACCCTTGCCCCTCCGCATACCCCCTAAATCCAACCTTTCTTACTTCCTCATCGGAGTATCAACGCACCTCCTCTACACATACCCAAACCGTCTCAATCTCGCTTCTATCTTGTCTACCACAAAGGTCACTCCCACCTTCTCCCGAATAACCTCATTCGTAATCTTGTCACTCCTAGTATGCCCAAGCATCCCTCTCAACATCCTCATCTCCACAACATGCATCTTCTAAATATGTGAGTTCTTGACTGCAAGCACTACATGTATATAATAAAGACAATCTCACCACCACTCTCTAGAACTTACCTTTAAGTTTAGGTGTTACCTTCTTATCACACAATACTCCAGAGGCAAGCCTCCATTTTATCCATGTCACCCAATGCCATATGTGACATCATCTTCGATATCCCACTAAACGGAATATTCCAAGATATTTAAAACCTTCTTTAGAATAGGATGAGTGGCAAGCCTTACTTACACGCCCACTTCATCCGACGCAACACTGAAATTGCATTCTAAATATTCCATTTTGGTCCTACTCAATTTAAACCTTTTAAAATTCAAGAATTTCGTCTCCAAAGCTCCAACCTATTTTTAACGTTGTCCCGTGTCTCGTCAATTAATACTATGTTGTCCGCAAAAAACAGACACTAAGAAACATCCTCCTGAATACACTAGATCAGGTCATCCATCACTAAGGCAAATAGAAAAAGGCTCAGCACAACATCCCTTTCCTTCGAGAGCTCTTTTGGTTTCCCAAGAAAAGCAGTAGCTGGGGCAAAGCCTACTTTCTTCGATTATGAAACCCTATCTTAATAGAAAAATGTGTAAGTCTCCTCCCATCATTCTAACCTAAATCTTGACACATTATACATGTCCCTAATTGCCCCAATATACACCATCGGGATACATTTATCAACCAGACAACTCCAGAGGACATCCCTTGGAACTTTTTCGTAAGCCTTATTAAGATCAATGAACATCACATAAAGGTCCCTCTTTCTTTCCTTGCATTTCTCCACCAAGTTCCGTACAAGATAAATTGTTTCAGTAGTTGATCACATCGACATGAATCTAAATTGATTCTCTAAAATAGGCACCCTTCTCCTTACACTCATCTCCACCACTCTCTTCCATACCTCAATAATGTATCTTAGCAATTTTATACCCCTATAATTTAGTTACATTTTGATAATCACCCTTATTCTTGTATAATGGAACCATTGTAATCCACCTTCATTCGTCTACCATATTAGTTGTCTTAATAATAGCATCAAACAACCCAGTCAACCACTTCATACCTGCCTTGTCAGTGTTCCAAAATTCCATAGGGATCTCATCGGGTCCAATCACTCTTCCCCTGCTCATCCCACTAATAGCACATCTAACCTCTCCAACCCTAAAGCACCTGCAATATACAAAATTCCGAAGACTTTCCGAGTGTGCCAAATCACCCAAGATGATGTCTTTGTCCCATTTTTCATTTAAGAGTTTGTGGAAGTATAATGCTATCTTTGCTTAATGGAAGTCTCGTCCACCAACACCTCACCTTCCTCATCCTTGGTGCACTTCACTTGATCCAAGTCGCAAGCTTTTCTCCCCCGCTTTCGCAAACCTATACAATCTCTTATACCTACCTTTTTCCCCCAGCTCGAGATATATGTGTTCAAAAATTGTCGTCTTAGCATTTGTGACCACCAACTTCGCATCTACCTTTGTCGTTTTATAGATATCCTTAAGCATCTACTTCTCATCCTCATCCACACGCTTTAACCATTTCAAATAGGCAACCTTTTTTGGCTTTCACTTTACCTTCAAACTTCTCCATTCCACCACCTCTCTCGATATTCCTAGAACCGCTATAGCTACTTTTCTAATGCAATTAGTAGTCATGCTCCACATTTGTTCACATCCTTGTTACTACTCCAACCCGCCCCCCCAAAACCAATCAACTTCTCCCCCATCTACCAAGAAAGGTAGGAATCCACTCCGGGTAATCCTCAATCGGTCATAAAGAATTTTTTCCTCCTATCCCTCATAAACTCTGGTCCATCACCAAAAGCTATGTTGGGTAGTAATATTTTCGCCCGAAATAACCTTATTCACCCTTTCGAAGGAGTATTAATCCATCTTATGTCATAGCTAATATACTACAAAAGGTAACTAAGTCATTTTCCCTTTTCAAAATACACGAGTAAGCAATTACCAACTCAAAGGATTTAGCAAAATCTAGTAATAACGCCCTCTTTTGTTACTCTCTTCAAAACCAAAGCTTCCATGAACATCACCAAATTCACTAGAAGGTGCACTGATATGACCATTAAAATCTCCACCAATGAAAATCTTTTCAATGTTCGATACACCTCCCACTACCTCATACAAATCCTTCCAAAAAGCTTAGTGACCTCCTAACCCAGGCCCACTTGAGGCACATAAGCACTAATAATGTTCATAATAAGCGCATCGACAGCTATCACTTATCTTCCTAACCTCCAGCATAAACTCCCTTAGGTTCCTACCTACTAGAATACCTACTCCATTTTCTATCCCTTGAACCTCCTGAGTACCACTTGAGGCGCATAAGCACTGATAACATTCGCAAGAATTACAAAGAACCTATATAGAATATCAAACAAGAACTATAGAAAGGAATATGAAGTCAGCAAATAATGGAGAATGAATTTGAAAAGATAGCAACTGACTTTTGCAGGATATTGTTTGGGATGAATAGTCCATTTCTGTGAAGCAAATCTTGAAGACACAAGGAATTCGACACTTTGTCGTCGTCGGAGGCTCACCGTAGACGGCTATTCCAACTAGATCAAGTACGAATCTTACAAATTTTTCTTTACCAAAATGAAATCTCCAAACTAGAGTTTTGCTAGAGAGGAGAGAGGAAACTGGCAGCTTTTTTGGCTCACTATCTTGCTGAAGACGATAGCTAACAAAGAGATAAGAGGAGACGGGGTGTTCTTGGTGAGAGACGATGACATGAGAGGAGCGGGTGGTTGATGGTGGTGGTTTGGGTGTCACATCCGTGAAATAGAGAAGAGTGGTAAACAGCGGAAACATTTTTGAATTATTAATTTCCAAGAGTTAAATGAACTCTTTCTATGAAAGGCTCGTCAACCAAAGGAGCTCTTCTACAACCTGATGCTTTGGGTCTAAAAGACTTGGGAAGAGCCTATTTAAATGAGAGCCTAGCAAACAAGTAGTCCACTAGCCCATTAAGCTCTTCATTCAAATTTTCTAACCTTATACTTAACCTAACGTTGAGTCCTTCATTAAATAAGCACAACCACAACTGCCATCTACTCTCTCCCCACAGGGTTTGTGTATGAGAATCCCTTTTATGAAGGGATTTTTTTTGTATTGTACCACAAAGGTTACTTTGTATTACCCTCTGGTAAAAAACATGACTTGAAACTTGCACTTTTCTTCGATGAAACTTGAGGCTTTATCCAGCGAGACTTATCTCACTTTGCTTTCAACTCATATCGAAAAGTGTGTTTGATCCGTCTCGCAGGATCAACACCTCTTTCAGTATGTTATTCCATCGTTTGTGACTAAGATCCTCGCCCACTTCACGTGGTTCTTCAACACATGTCTCTTTTTCAGTAGCCACCTATCCACCACTGAGTTGCTCAATTTCTACAAAAACTTGAATCCACCATAGGGTTACCCAATTTCTACAAAAGCTTGATGCAAAGATGTAGGCGAACTCCTATAACTTTTGTTAGAATAGGAATAGGAATGTATCGTCCTATTTAGAATTGAAATAGGAATAGTATGTTGTTTCCTAGCTGGACTTGGATTAGATTGTAGTATCTATAAATAGGGTCTTTATATAATAATGTATAAACACAATTCAATAATATTTCTCTCCCATATTTCTCACATGGTATTAGAGCATCTGTGATAAAAGAAAAAAATACATGTTCTGATGGTTGTTCACTGTTCCGGTGGCTGTTTTATGTCACCTTCGTTTTGTGGGTTTTGTGCAAAAACCAACACCATCACTAGGGCTCGAGAAGCCCGGGCGACCACAACCCAACTAGAACCCACCGGAAAATCTCCTCCGCGTGCCCTCACGCGCCACTGCCAATGACTATGGAGGTTACACAACCAAAATTGGGGACCCCAGTCTAGGCTGAAACCTACGGTTTTCTATTTTCACTAGCCTTGAAGTAGTTGTTCCACCATGAATCCACTGGGGACTTCCAAAAGGAATGTGTCGCCGTATAACACATATATATTACTCCATCACCTTCTTTTATTCAAATGACTATCTTCTGATCTTAGAGAAGGGTTCTCTTTGCTGGCCTTCCCCTGATATCCTACAAGACACCTACTCAACAACCCATCCTCTTGCTCATCTCATATGCTTGCCACCTTTGTTTCTCTATGGCTTTTTTCAAAGCCATTTGCTGTCTCTCAGTCTTTCAGTAAGGATAGTTGGAGTCTTCTAAATCTTGGTACAGTAGCTGTTACCAGTTTTCTGGAGTATTTAATGAAATTCTCTACCTTAAATGTTATATCATTCCATCAAGCATTCAAGACTGGTTCTGGGATGATAATAACATATCTTCCCCCAGCATTTAAGGTTATAATGCTCATATATCTCCCATATTCATCATGTTTTCTGGTACAAAAACATTCTTCTTTTCTGTCAGCAAACTTCCATCTACTGGTGTTCCATTTATCAGATGTGACTTCTCTTAATATGAGGCATATCCTTTTTATTACCTTGCTGTAAGTTGCTTACAGTTGATCTCCTCATCATTCTTCGACTTCTCTCCACCCATTCATACCGAACAGAACCATCTACATTCCATTTGGTTATATCAAAAGAGAGCATTTTTTAAATTGTTCAATTTTCCCACTCCCCTTATTTTCTCTACTATACACCACTATATTTCACTTTTTTTTGGGTCCCTCATTTATTCTCCCTCCCCAACCTGACATAACTCAAGTGCCTTCCCAGCCAATTCTACAGTCTCTTGTACAATATCTAACAAGAGATAATTATATCATACTTTCCTTTCATGGAACTCCCAAGAACTTATAAAAATGAAGGAATTTCTTCTCTAGCCATTTAGACAACCTCCCCCTACAATGGTCACTAAAGGTTCAAGGATATCTTCCCCTTCCCTCAATCCCCTAAATTTTCTCCAAAGTTGTTTGCAGCATTCCTCAATCAATGGCAATTCTAGCTCAGAGTTATCGATCTGCCCCTATCACCTCGGTACTACAACTATTTACCATAAATTGGGGCCTAAAGCTTTATTCTAGCTCTCACACCTCAACAAGGAATTTTGATCCCCTTCAACCATGCCTCCTTTAATTTGGACTTTGCTGGAAGCACCAAATCCAGCCAAAGCTTAGATGGACATAAAGTATTCATGCAATTTCAACAGATAAAAAAATGTTTTAGACAAAACATGAAAAACAATATTCTATTCGCGAACTTCTCTAATAAATCTTGCATGAAGATGAATACATGGAAAAAGAGAAGAAAAAAAAAAGCTAAAAGCCAGGGAAAGAAGATGCATCTGTAACAATTTCATCAAATACTTCCAAAAGCAAGGAAGACAAAGTCATGACATATTGCCAACGTCGTCCATGAAAATTACTGAGGCCTTTGTAACTTCTGGCCTCTCAGGGTTGTTGAAGCTTGCGTTGGTTCCTTTTTATAAATAGACACATGTTTGTATAAATGACATCATACAGTTTTCTAACATGGAAGGCACGAGATCTATATTAATCCCATGTGCCAGAAAATAAAGTGAGAACAGAAAGAAAACTTAAAATCTAGCTAAAAATAGATCAACCCTCTTGAACTAGGGTTCTGGTAACCAAAATAACAATGGAAAATGTATGGGGATCGTGGACGGAAAAGATGAACAGCACAGGGAGAAGAATCACATGGAAGCATGTCAAAGGAATTTCTCACGAGCCCAACATGTGCATGACTTTCATCAATAGATCTAGCTGGTTTTCTTCTGAAGAAGGTTGCGAGCCTTGCGGAACTGTTGTTTTAGCGCATCTCTAGACACTAAAGGTGACCCACACAGCAACTTTGGTCAACGAAAAAAGCACGTTGACTATCTTTCTTCGTCCTTCACATTGCTAGTGATTGCATAGTAAGAATTGTAACAAAAGAGCTATTATACCAAGTAAAAAAGGAACAAGGAGAAAGCTCAACTTTGATTATATTCCCTCAAGCTATTGGGTTTTAAATGATGGAGTTTGAATATTATCCGACGTTGCAACATCAATCTCGTTTTTTCATATAGCATTTGAAGAAGAAACAAAAACTCATAATCCCATATTTGTCATTTTTGCTGAGGATTAATCTCATTGCAACAAGGTCTAAAACGGGAAAGCAAAACATAGGTAACAAATTATTGGAGAGAATCAAATCTTAGTTAAATCTGACTGGTCATAATTGATACACAAATAACTTACTGTACTCATAACAATGATAAATGATAGTATCAATTACGGTTCCACCTTTGCTCACAAAATTACTAAAGCTAAATTATTGTGAGAGATTTTGATTTACCTGAACAATCCATCACATATTTGTACATGCTCTGCTGGATTAAGATGTGAGAGACGGTCAAACAACACGCGAGCATGATACCTGGCAGTAATAAACGTTTCATGTAAAGGTATCCTGTGTCTAAATTATTTATAAAAAGAAGACAGAAAGAGAAAAAGACCAAAATACCACAAAAGGAGTCAACAAACATGGAACTCAGATGATTTTACCTACATAGGATGACAGAAATATTTTACCTGCTGAACAATTAACAAAGGGATATCTATCTAGGGAAATGGCAGAGAGAAAGAAAGCAACACTGACGAAAATCACAGTACCCTGAACTATGCAAAATTGAACAAAAATGCTCTCAATTAATAGTTTGGCCTAATAATGCCCTTGCCATCATTAGTTTGGTCTAAAAGAATATGTTTAAAAAGAAATAAAATAATATATTTATTTGGGAAAAGGACAGTTTTTTACCCTTTTAAGTAACAAAAGGGGCATTTTAAGACCACAATATTCACGACAGGACATTTTTAGACCAAAACTATTAACTGAGAGCATTTTTGTTCAATTTCGCTTGGCTCAAGGGCATTTTGACCCTCTCTGATCAAAGCATAGAATCCTACTGTAAAATGAATTCTTCCGACAAAGAATACTCCAAAGGATGTATGCTAAATTTGCATAACCCTTACTTCATGAAAGAAAAAGAAGTGAATTTACGAAACAAATCATGAGTAAAATACTTTGCAATTATACAAAGATTAATGAGGAAAACACTGATTAAAACCTCACAAGTTTGTAAAAAAACTCTTCAGAGTTGTATCCACTAAATTAGAACTGAGATAAGAGTTAAAAGTTGAGACAACCATCCCACAAGTAGGGTTTGAGGAGGGTAGGAATGTGCGCAAACCTTCACCTCTAACTTCGTGGGTAAAGAGGTTCTCTCCAGTAGAACCTCAGAACAGGCAGATAAAAGAATGGATATTATATGCCTAATATCTGGCACAAAGACAAAAGTAAGCTGCCATCTCACTAGACAAAAGAACTGATATTTAGTTTCCAGAAGAAAAAGTGAGACCCAAAATCTAGAGTAAAATTACAAAACCAAGAGATAAGATAGTAGAACAACTACATACATAAAACCAGTCAAAGCAAAGTAAAGGTGAACAGATGACAAGAGCATGCACACCAGCAAATGCAAAGGTTAGGTTATAATCATGGAATTTCAAAATCAAACTTACCAATCATCCACTTCAAGAAATCCCATAAGCAAGCCCAAGGGTTGACTATTTTCTAGCTCCGAGGAACGCTCAGCAATTGCCTCTGTTTCCATGTCCAATGCAGCATACAGATCCACTGTCACATCTCCTTGTTTCTCTTCATCCATGAGATCCTTCCCAGTAGCAGCAAGATTTATTCTACCTATTTTGTTAGCCTACATGAATCCAAGAGGAAAGTTAAAATAACCTCCTAACCAAACAAGCACACCGAACTTCAAGCTAAAATACCCGCATTGAACGGAAGTATTCACATTAGAAAACTTTTGGAACCTCATCAAGTCTCTTAGCTGAAAATGTGTTGTAATGGTCAAAAGCATCCTCCTCCTTGGGAAGTAAATGTGTATAACTGAAACAAAAACCAGGTCGCCAGTAGCAATAAGTTGAAATAAATCCAAGTCCAGGTTACCTACCAAGAGATGACTAGGAAGCCCAATCATGGTTGGGCCTTAAGCAACTCAAGTTAATCAGTAGATGCTTTTGCTTAGAATAAGCAACTTCTTATATCAATAACAAGAGGATGTAAAGATCTTACTTACTTTCCCAAAAAGAGAAGACAAATAAGTAGCATATTTTTTCCCTTTAGACATTAATAAAGCTAACAAGTCTCTGCCTTTTGTTACCAACCTAGTGCCCATTGACATCAATCTCAGGGCAACATCCTATTTGTTCATTATTAAACGGTCTTTTAGATGAAAACATTGCTATTATTCTTATACAAACAGTATGTTGTAAACAAAATAAGCCATGAAAAAGACTCAAGAGATGCTCTTAAACTCCTTAAAAATACTTTTTTGGTCCAACGAGTACCAGTGTTTTTGATAACCTATTTTGATCCACTATCATAATTCACATTAGTGACCATCAATCAAAGGCATCGATATCCTATTACTACATGAGATAATAACCAAAACCAGCAAGTCAAACTCTTACTTGGCTTTTGATAAAATACACAAAAAACTTTTTTTACATTTTTTTTTCAGTAAATTTCTCGTTTTGTGTGTGTCATCCGAATTCTTTATATGCATAAAGAAGGTGTCTGATAAAATACACAGTTAAATTACCATCTATGGTTTGTGAAATGGATAATAAATAAAAAATCCACTTCTGAAAGAGCAAAAAAAGAAAAAGAACACACTCAAGCATGAAGAAAGACATAATACTTGCTAGCAAGAGAGGTGGATAATCATGTACTCTTTCATGCACACAAGCAATTCAGAGCTTATTTAAAGCCTAATGCTCCCTATAAAAGTTAAGTAGCCTTTTTTGGCACTCAAATACTTTAAAGAAACTAGTCTTGTTGTACGCGTTTTGCACGTGATCAAAGCATGTACCTCATATGGTAACAAATATTATAGAGAAAAATTAAATTCAATTATGAGCTAATAAAAAGATTAAAAAAACTCACTACAAAAGTAATTTTGATAAATTATTTATTTATAAAGGCCCTATATATCATGGTAAATTAGAATTTTCTTTAGTGATTGTAAAGTATTTTCTTGATTCAAATAAGGAAGAAGTAGAAGTCTATCAAATAAGAAAGATTTAGAAGTCTTTCACAGCTAGACGTCCTTGTTTTATCACTTCTTTTCATATATTTTAAAAGTCAATATTATAAATATAATTAAATAATAATTCAAAGAAAAATGGTGCAAAGACAATTTTGTCTAAAGAGGAGCCATGAAGGGCAAAAAGTTCAAATAACATTTGTAAAGGCCTTCACACTTTTAATATAGTATACATAGATTGTATAGGGGAGGACGAAAAGGTGGGCTGAGGTAACCAAATATACAGATATACTCACATGCTGTCAACATCAATAAAGTCTCTTTTCACCAGCAAGGCTGTTAGCTGATAAAGTTCACTTGGAACAGGATCATTTACTTCCAACCGTTGGTAGTATTGAAACTTAAACCCAAGAATCTGGGAGGCATGGGACTGCAAATAAATGAGAGAAGTGGAAAACAATTGCACTTTCAAGACAGGGAGAGCTCCACAAAACAAGAAAACGAGAAGACAACCACAATTATACCTTGGGAAATATTGGAATCAAGTCCAAAAATATACTATTACCAGGCTGACGTTCAAAACACTCCAAAACCTGTAAAATCACAGGCCAAAGACAGAACTCAACACTGAACTTTCGTTCTGGATAAAGAAGGAATGGAAGTGAAAAAATTGCATTAAAAATATGGAAATGTACGATATCATTCTGGATAAAGAACGTACAATATCAAAGACTCGGTTTGGATCCAGATCAAAGTGCCCAATCAACGACTGCATATGGTCCAAGAATTAGAAATACATAAAAATGAGATTTCAGCTACCAGCGTGCTGAGTTGAAATAAAACCTTGATTATGCCAACTGTAGCAGCTGAAGCATTTTGCGTAGAACCCCCTGGAATTTGACAAAGGAGAGTGACCTACAATTACAGTCAATGGAGAGTCAAATTAAAGAAGAAAACAAAAGTTGAGCTACAAAAAAATGGAGAAAACAAAAGTTGAGCTACAAAGTAGTGGAGAACAAGAGGTAAACATCACCAAAATCGGAGCATGAACTACTAAAAATTGCTTTATTTAGAGAACAAATGCAGAGAGAACTTTGCTTCGCACAAAGCAAGAAAGGAATGGGGATAATCATTTTGCTTGGAAGGAGAAGTGAAGGTTTGGTCTTTCTTCCCGTTAATCCATTGACTAGGGGTGTTCAATAATTTTAAGAACACTCGAGAAAGGGAAATCAAGGTGGAGCTTCAGGGGAAAAGATGAAAGTTTGCACCAGACATTCTCCTGTATCTTTAACCATCAGTATTTAAGGACAACCAGTTTTCAGAGGACAGGTGAAAGTCCTCCAGTCACCTCACATGCTTACGTGTCATTTGTTTGCACTTAGTGTGGATCTCAGTCCATTAAGTGCATTTGCTTTTAAAATCTATTTGCATTTTAAAATCTCTTAATAATGGAGGCGAAACCGAAATGATTCAGACAAACCTGTTTTGTATCAATAAAATCATTCAATTAGGCCGCCCCCAATCTTAAAAGAGCACTCAATTTTAAGATATTAAGTCCACATTAAAACTAAAACTTGCAATTTTTATGTGTAAATGAAATTTTATCCATTTTTATTATTGTTTATCGTCTTTGCGATTTTAAAAGTAGATGGTCTATCTTTATTAAATTGAAAATTGACATTTTGTGAGTGATCAATTTATTAAGATGACAAGTATTTATCCTGAAATAATTCAAGTGAGAATAGCAAACATAGCGACAAAATTGTTCTTCTCATGGCTAGTAAGAAGGCTGCCACAAAAAAAAAATTGTCAGGTGATTATCTACCTTGGCCCAATTACATGAAATAAAAAATTACATAACAATTCAAAGGTATAATTGGAAAGAAATTTTCTGTAGAGTTATAAACCAAGCCCAGTCTTTCGGGAACAACCTCTCTATCTCTATGAGGTAATGGTAAGGCCTGCGTACATTTTATCCTCCCTACTTGTGGGATTTCACTAGGTATGTTGTTATTGTTGTTGTTTTTAAACCAAGCACAAAGTTAAGTGGGAAGCAATGAACCGAGCACTTGATAAAAAATAATTTGTGAATTTTTTATGCATTACTAATCCCTGTGTTACTAATTTCTACATTACTAATCCCTGCATAATTCATCGTTATACTAAATGACCCC
Source organism: Solanum clarkiae (assembly GCA_011800125.2). NCBI lineage: Eukaryota > Viridiplantae > Streptophyta > Magnoliopsida > Solanales > Solanaceae > Solanum > Solanum clarkiae. Next base: position 11,728,602 of record JAABOM020000092.1, read on the forward strand.
CCAAGTGTTATATCATATTACAGCAAAATAATAGATCAAAAGTGATCTATCTACAAACCGACAAATAAACCGACATATTACAGCACCCCTAGACTTCTTTTACTAGGGGTGTGCAAAAAACAAACGGACAAATAAATCAAACTGAGAAAACTATTATCCATTTATTGTTATTAGATTATTAGGTTAACAGATTTTTAATGATTTTACAAAAAAAATTATCGAGCTTTAGTTTGGTTTGATTTCGATTTTGAGTATTAAGTTATTGGGTAAATTAATAACTTATTAAGACTATAGCAATTTACCACTTTTATCCTTTCATAAATATAAATATTAAATATTAATAACTAACATCATTAGACATTATATCGATACTCGTAAGTCATGTGTTTGCTTGGTTTCCAATGTATAAGCTTTCTGTCAAGGAAGTAAATCAGAATATGAAGTCAAATATTGCATATTGTTAAGTTTAGGTGCTCAACAAATATTTTCAAAAATATTATGTCATTTACAATTGATTTGCTTGTTTTACTATATCGGAGTGTCTCATTGTATCGCCTCAAATTATTAAAGAAGTCATATATTTATTTTATGAGCATTTCTTATTGGGTAAACCAAAAACCGAACCGTTAAGGACCAAAAATCGTAAATCGAAAACCGATAAAAGTATCTTTTTGGTTTAGTATATTTAAAAATTGAAAACCAATAAACAAAACCGATATATAAAATTGAACCAAACTGAACGATGCACACCCCTATTCTTTACAACAAAAATAAAACAAAAGGATAAAATTCATCTTAACTTTTTGCATTGAATTGTGTCTTCAAAACTTCTTGAGTTTCTCTCTGTCCTTATTGACCACCATATGCAAGCAAGGACCACTCCATCATTGTTTTTGTTTCACCATGTTCCCTTTGTTGATCCAAGTTATAGAAGATCGATAGAATTAACAGACATAGTTCTTCTATGCTCCACCCAGTTTAGGAACAGAAGGCACAAATAAGTATTGAAAGAATAATGTATAAACTGATGGAACATTGGATTCTAAAGCTATCCCACATAATCACGCCTTGAACATAATTTCAGTTAGGCGAGCTTCCCTAGCAACCACCATGAAAATCATACAACCTTGGTAGGAACTTTATCGTTTCAAATGCACTTATGGCCAATTCGCAATGGATTGTCCTGTCTGTGAAAGGTTAAGATAATCTGATTTAACATTATAAATCCCATTCTTGTTTTTGTTCCAATAATGAGCCTTCTTTCTCCTTGGGACCTTTGAAAGCTTCTAAACTAAATAAAAAATAATTGATTCTCCCCAGCTCCCAATCATTTAACCCTCTCCTGAAGATCATTTCCAGGCATTCAATCTACAAGTACTATCCAGTTTGATGTCAAGACTTGATGCTATAGAAAAGAACTCAGGAAACATGTCCTATACTGGCCCATGACCTACCCATTTATCATACCAAAATGAAGACCTCCTCCCATTGCCCACCCTTGTCTAGTACTCATCTGAAAAGAATCGCATAGTTGCCTGATAGCTTTCCAAACCCCTGTCCATGAGGGGTGTTGATTGGACTTGTACACCACTGATCTGTCTGGCTCTATTTTTCGCCAATGACAATTCTCCACAAGGCATCAATAGTTCAGTATTGTACTTCCACAACCACTTCAAGAGTAAGCTTTGATTATGTGCTATTAAGATCCTGTGGCCTATGCCCCCTTCCTTTTTGCTGGTCATTAGAGAGTCCTAATTAACCAAGTGCATTTTCCCTATCTTAGTCACTCACAAAGGCTCTCTTTAAAATTGAATAACAAAAAGTAAGAACTCCAGTTAAATAGCCAAAATACATTTTTCTCTTCTTTCATTGCTAATTTATTTTGGATTCTCATACAGCCTCCGTTCGCTTTTAATTATTTTACTATACTAAAATTAGTTCACTTTTACTTGTCTAGTTTGGAATAACAAGCGATGATTTATCATTTTATACCTATTACCTCTATTATTAAGTACTAATCACTTCATTTTCCAACATGTAGATGACTTGTAATAATTAGGGGTAATATAGAAAAATTACCATTTTATTTCTTGCTCTCAAGAGATGTATCAAGTCAATGGACAAGTAAACATGCATGGAGGGAGTATTATTCAAGATTGTAATTTAATCGAGTTTTCAGCATAAACCCATTTGGCTTCTTCCAGCATCCTATTACTAATGAGATGATTCCCTCAAATTTAAGATATAAAATCACATGAACATGTAGTTGTTTGTGATGGCCCAATAATAGTAACAGAGTCTTCTTTACCAAATGGACAAGAAGGTTGAATCTGTGACGGTTCAATGACCTTTCGTTATTTTAATATCATTTAGAGTTAAAACAAATAAGAGAACACAAAATAAAATGATATTTATTCAAAAAAGATGTTTAAATTAATTAAAGGAAAGAATTTATTATTAAGGGTAAATTAGCCAAAAATCAATTTTCTAGTTTCTAGTTAATAATAATACAACAACAACAACAACAACATACCCCAATGCCTCAAAAGGCTCCCGCTCATTGCGGGGTGAGGGGAGGTCGGATGTACGCAGCCTAACC
>JAABOM020000092.1:11770085-11781364 GCA_011800125.2 Solanum clarkiae
GGCATACATAACCTTCTTCTTCTTAACTCTCTTGATCTCCACATCCATCACTAAAAGTCTATGTTGAGTGGAAACATCCTAGGTTAAGCTCACAAATATTTTCATGAAATGATTTCAGAGAATTAAGCTCACACATTGGTTATGACAAGAATATGATCACATAAATGTCTAACGTTATTGGCTCTTTGAGCATATTAGGTGTTTGCACTATATTGTTTAATGAATGAGATATTCCAATGCATGAGAAACATGATATTGAGTTATGATTTGGCTTTTTAGCCCACGAATAAATAATTATGAATAGTGTTTGGCCTTTAAGCCTAAAAGTGCACTGAATGATTTGAAATGACTATTGCCTCTTTGAAAGCATGTATATGTATAAGTATTCTGGTGAACTCCCTTTCCTTGAACTATGTGCTAGCATAGGAATGGTAGCCATCACCAAAATGACAAGGTTGTAAGGGATGGTTATTCATTTATTGATATGATATGAAATGAAATGGAAATCCTTCTGAAATGACCGAGTCGTAAGGAAGGTGGCCATCACACCGAAATATATGAGCACTTGTGCATTTCATGCAGCATTGGTTTCATGGCATATCGTATTACTATATCGCTTGTATATATCTCCTTCTATATTATGTGCCCTTGTCATCTAACAATGAATGCAGGTTTGGTAAGTCATATGCATTGTATACCCGCATACTTAGTACATTCTAAAGTACTAACGCATACTTTTGCCTACATGATCTAACCATGTAGTAGAATAATTTTGGGTTACCCCAAATTAGATCAGAAGGACTACCTTGTACCAAACAACAAAAAGCTATGAGACAAGGAGAAACAGGTAAATAATGTCACACAAAATATTTATTTTCTAGTAAGCTCTAATATAGTAGAATAATGTCACACAAAACAGGATGTACTGTTAGAATATTTTGAGAAGAAAAGAATTGAAGATCTGTTTTATTTTTTTTGTGATACAGTTGGATGTTCATGATATGATCATAAATATATTTTGGGCAGATTCAAAAATGATAATCACTATGAGACTTATAGAGATGTGGTCTCATTTGATACCACGCCTCAGACGAATGGAGAATGTAGACCTTTGGCTAGTTTCGATGGATTAAATAATCATAGAAAAATTGTTGTTCTTGGAGGTGCTTTAATGTACGATGAGACTTCAGCATCATTTCAACGGTTGTTTGAGACATTTTTCAAAGCAATGTCCCGAAAAGAACCAAAAACCTTTTTTTTTTTACAGAGCAAGATCCTACTATCAGTAAGGCTATCTCACTCGTGATGCGTGAAGTTCATCACAGATTATGTGTCTGGCATATGGAGCAAAATGCAGCTAAACACCTCAATCAAATTTATAAAAGGTATGCTTCTTTTCGTGATGATTTTAGAAGATGCATTTATAAATATATGGATGAAGGAGAATTTATAGTTGCTTGGAATACTATGCTTGATGAATATCATCTTTATGAAAATGAATAGTTGCAAGGAATATATGCACTGAGAAAAATTATTTGCAGCATATGGAACGAAACATTTTTCAGGTGATATCATTATATCAATAGCACACAATTAAGTGAAAGTTTGAATAGCGATTTGAAGGATTACTTATGGTGTGATTATAATTTATTACAATTTTTTAAGCATTACGATCGAGTAATTGAGGATAAGAGATACAATGAGCTGCAAGATACTTGTGATGCATCACAACGGTTTCCAGTATTAAGAGCACAAGTTCCTATTTTGGCTCGATGCTAGAGAGGTTTATACCTCAAATATTTTTGCAAAATTTCAAGATGAATATATGAAATCATTGTCAATCAAAGTAAATGGAAGTGAAGAGAACAATTTATCCACCATGTACAAGGTCAACAAGCATGGAAATGCTCAAGAGTATATTGTTAAAGTGACTGAGTTTGACAAGATATCTTGTACTTGTATGAAGTTTGAGTCTATGGGTATACTTTGTTGTCATGTAATAAGAATTCTCGATGTGGTATGAGGAGTTAGTAGAATTCCAACCGAGTACATTTTGAAAAGACGGACAATAAATGCGAAGGCTCAAAATATTAAAGAAGTTGTTGGACAAGACATAGAGATCAATGATCCGAAGCTGATCACTATGAGTCGTTATAGAGTTCTTTGTCCTATATTTGTTATGGTAGTAGAAGCTTCTGAAACAGATGATGGATATAAGATAGCTGTAGCATTTGTAAATAAGCTAAGTGCAAAGTTGAAGCTAATCATGAAGGAGACAAATTCGTCTCCTAATACTAGTGATTCAACAAGATATTTTTCAACAAAAGGTATGAATAAAGATATGCTCACAAGAGCCAAAAATTTTAAAAAGAATGGAACATGACACAAAAAGAGGGTCAAAGGTTCTCTTGAAGTGAACTCAAAATGCAAGAAGGCTCGAGAAAACAAGTCGATTTCTATTATTCAGAATGGACCGAGAGTTGGTGATAGAACTCAATTTGATAATGCAAGAACTTCCAATCAGGTGCATGGAAAAATTCAATTTGTAGAATATCTCATATACATATGTAACAACTTTTACAATATTTACCAATCATACATAATCAACAACAACAACAACAACATACCTAGTGAAATCCCACAAGTGGGGTCTGGAAAGCGTAAAATGTACGCAAACCTTACCACTACCAATCATATATAATACTTTTTAAAAATTAATTGACAGGATTTAGTTCCAAAAGGATGCATTTTCTAGAATTTTGATTTGAGTGCATCTCAACATATGGCTTGTGCTAACTTATCCCTTAATTTAGGATTTTCTCTTTCAATGAAATATCCTAACTTTACTCAAATGCTTACGATAATATTAACACAATTATTTTTAATTTAAGGTCAAAAAATAATTTAATTTTTATTTTTGTCATTTGTGCAGGAGCCTTATTGTTATAATGGTTTTGCACATGCACAAAAATCTTATTCACTTCATAATGATCAGGTTCATATTGAATTGTTCTTTTATTTTTGTGTTTTAATGTACAACTATTAATATTTTCAAATAATTTACATTTTGAAGGCAAATCTTTTTGAGAGCCAAGGATCACAAAGTTTCCAGATAACATTACATTATGATCTATGCTAAATTATATATTTGAAACTTTTTTTCGTCAGTAATATTAACACTATTTTTGTATTTTTTTGCATTTTAATTTTGTCTATCATTAATATTTTTTGTATTCAGATTAGTATATTATTTTATTTTTGTTACAACTTTTTTTCTAATTTATTGTGTAATACTCTTTATTTTGAATTATTTTATAGCTATTAGTGCTCCCTCATATCTGTATCTCCTTTCAAGTTATTTGATAGGCTCTATTTAAGCCTAAGATCTATCAGAAACAGACTCTCTATTTTTACGAGATAGAGGTAAGATATGTGTACACTCTGCGCTTTTTAGACGTCAATGTTAAAACTGCATTGAATATGTTGTTGATGTAAGTATCGTTTTTACTCTACTTAATTGAACTCGTAAAGGATATATGGTGCTCATATTTTTACCAATACTTGCAAAAAGGGTGATAGAAACAAATAATCTCAACAACAAACTTGCAGCATGGTATGATCAAACTTGCATAATTGGTTTTTATCAATAATCAACTTTGTTTTAATAAGATTAAATAATACTAAAATTAAAAGTAAAAAAGAGAACAAAATAAAGCCTTATTTTCAAAAGGAATCATTGTTTTTATATCTTAAAATTCTTAGAGTTCTTGGGAGAAACTGTCTTCAAAAAAATCACTGCTATTCTTGAAATTCTTAGGAGAATTTTTTTTCTTTTACAAAAGATGCATGTCTGTTGAAAGGTAAGAAGTTTGATGGGTAATTTTATGTATTTCTGCCATCTTTAGTTTGTTTCTTGAGAAAATTTATTAGGTTGCATATTTAAAAAGTTAATGGCTACTATTAATGAATTTGTTCTTTTAATTATTTTGACGAATATATAAATCTAAATGGATCACAACCATAAATTATTTTATAGTATACATGGCATACATCTATAAGCCATTGAACATTACTTGACCCTATATTGCTTGACTTGATCTTTACATAGGTTCCCCACAGTTTGCATTGCCTAGAGTTCATCAAAATTTCTTCGGTTAAATGTAATAGTAAAATAATTGGATGATGTGGCAAAAAGATGATGCCCCCATTTTTATTACTGATATCACAAATTACAATGCAAAATTTTAAATTTTAGGGAACAATATGCTCGCCAAAAATAACAACACACATGATTAGCATTCTCAATGAAGAGTTCATCCAAGTGTCCTTTTCCCCTTCCACTTTGGGAAGGAATGTGGATTCCTAAGTATTAACAACAGCAGAATCTTGTATTGCTAACTATAACAAGTTAATGATACTTCAATAGGATTTGGACAGTGAAACGCGACAAGGGTTTGCCTCGCCTTGTGGGAAGAGGCGAGGCACTCACCTTTTTATAGTTTAGGCGCAAATCAGTGTTTAAAAAATGTATTCCCTATGAGTCTCGGAGCAGGCGTAACCAAAAACACTCCGAGACGTAACTTGAAGGTTGGGAGTGAAAGCGTAAGCCTTGGGAGTGAAAACGTACCCTTGAACATTATTTTTTACTTTGATTGTTTTAAAGTATTTTTATTATAAATCATATTTCTTTAATTATCGAATACTTACATTTTATGCTATCATATTTGTGAGGTCGTACAATATTTTAAAAAATATGTAAGAAAATAAAGCAACTCTCATGAATAAATTATTAGATGATTGAGCTTCAAACTAATAGGATAGATACTTCATAGCACTATTGATGTAAAACTCACTACAAAATTAAGAACTAAAATGCGGAATCAAAAGACAAGAAAACAAAGATAAGATAGACATAAAAAGGGGAAACCTAAATCAACCAAAAGAAATATTAATCCTTAAGACTTCCAATCCATTAATCCTACACGAAGCACCTACCTCTTATGATGACCTCAAGGGAATCAAATTCACCTCGCAACCTATTTTCTAAACAAAGGCAACCAAAGCTTGTACCAAGCTCTCAACACCTATACAAGAGTTTTGCAATATCGATATTCAAAGAAGTTACTAAGAAATGAGAAGCTAGCAACCGTGGTGCACTTGCGGGAAACTCCTTGTTGAGGGCCTGTGCACCCCCATGATTAGTCAGGGCTCTAACAGACTCGTACACCCGGTGCAAAAAAAAAAAAAAATTACAAAAAGGCCCAAAAGTGATCCAAAAATGCAAATAGGCGAGCTAAGTCAAGCTCATGTAACTCATCAATGCATTGCCAATCATCCTCTTCCATTTTCGACTAACACCATCTAAAAAGCTTGAGGTTCTGGAAGACTCGGCAAGCTCAATAACCCCACCGAGTTCATTTCGGCGCATTGCCAATATGCACTCCTGATCATTGTGCCAACTTTTTTTACTTGTCTCGCTTTCACTACCACAAGCAATTTTCAAGGCATGGAATCCCTTCTTTTCCATCAATACAAGCTCAAGAAGCTCTACTTTCATGAATAGTCGCATCCTTGACTCAAAGCTTGACTTCAAGTGAACGGTTTTGGCGCAATCCGATTTGTATCATTCTCTCCTTCTTGAAAAGAATTTGTCCTCAAATTCAATGGTTGAAAATAGGGACAAGTCACATACATTGAAAGTGTTGTGAACTTGATAGTCCGAAGAAAGATCAATCTTATAAGCCTTGTCATTGAGCCTCTCAAGCACTTGAAATGGACCATCACCTCTTGGCATTAACTTAGTTTTTCTTTGATTGAGAAACCTGTCTTCGCGAAAATGCACCCATATGCGATCACCCGATTCAAGCAAATCCTCTTGCGCCCTTGTTTGCCTATCTTGTCATTTCTTGATTTTTCTTTTCAAGGTGAAGTTGAACTCTCTCATGGAGGGGAATCTTAGTAGCTCAGTTGGTTGACTATCTAAACTTCCACCTTATTGGTGAGGATTCAATTCCCCACATCGTAATCCATTTTTCTTTCCCCTACCCCCAAAGTAAAAAAAGAAACACAAAGCTTTCTCATGAAGTTTCTTCATAGCTTTCGCCCTTTTGTTCTCATCTACGCTTGAAACATCTTGAGAAAGAGGGGTTAGGTCCAAAGGGGTTAAAAGCATAGACAATTTCAAACGGAGACATGCCAATAATTCTATGAGTAACATGGTTATAAGCAAATTCAACTGACGAAAAATGTTCCTCCCATGAGGCTAACTTTCCATGTACATGGAGCAGAGCATAGAACCCAAACTCCTATTCACAAAATCGATTTTGGCCATTGATTTTTGGGTGACAAGAAGTTGAGAATAACAACTTGGTACCAAGTCTACCCCACAACTCTTTCCAAAATGACTAAGGAACTTTGGATCCCTATCACTTACAATGATATGAGGAATTTCAAGCAATTTAACAATACTTTCAACAAAGAAAGATGCAACATGAGATGCATCATCACATTAATGACATGGAATGAAATGAGCCATCTTTGAGAATCAATCAAAAACTACAAAGATGCTATCTTGCTCTCTTTTGGTCCTTGGTAAACCCAAAACAAAATCCGTAGAAATAGTGCCAAGGTCATTGAGGGGTGGATGAGATATATGTCTCATAGATCCATGGGACTTACATCTCGCCTCATATATAATATAAAATGACTTGCTTCACCGCCCTGCCTTTTAAAACACTAGCGCCAATTAATACAAAATATTTTAAAATATTTCATTGCAATATCAATAGCAATAACATATTAACAAATATTTCAATTCAAAAACTAAAAGTTGATAGTAGATACTAAATTTAAAAAAGAAAAAAAATGCCAAATAAAGGATAAAAAACAAAGGAATGAGAAGTTGTGAAGAGTGCACTGCCTACTGTTAAGAGAAACGAAGAAGAAGAGGAGGAGAGCACCCTGTTACAGTTTGTGGAAACGAAGAAGAAGAGGAGGAGAGCACCCTGTTACAGTTTGTGGCTTTATTCAGATAAACCCTATATTTCCTTTTAATTTTTAAATTGAAGTCAGTTTTTTAAGAAATAACAAAAACTGACGCCTTTGTCACCTTTTCTCACCGCGTCGCCTCTCGCTTTTGTGAGATTGCCTGGCCTCAGCAGTAATAGGTGCCAAGGTGTGCACCTTTCACATCACTGAATAGATAAAGAAAAAGAGAATTTTCCACGTCTGAAAATAGTGAAATACTAGATAGAGTTTTGCATGATTTATACTTTTCACTATCACTCTATCAGACACCCATCAGATAATTCTTCTTAATATGGTGATGTATGGAGCTCAACCAGAGGAAATGAAAATAGTGTGGAAAGTAGTCTGTAATTAGAATAAGCAAAAGAAAAAAAAAAAGACAAGACACGTACTAGAACGACCACAGAGAAAGTTCATTGGTATGCTGAAAAGTACAACTAACCTGCATTCCACATTCTATCGAAATGGTTCTGGATGTTGATTCACCAAATGAAAATTTTGAAATCTGGTAACCCAGAAAAAATGCTGCGGCATGCAAGGCCGCCACAGGGAGTAGTAATTGTGCTCCCTGAGTTTTCAGCACATCTGCAACTTGGCCGATCTTCAGAGAAAAGATATAGAAACTGAGTTACCTTAGTATTTGTGAGAGAAAGAGAGAGACCACTAATATGCCTTCAGAAACCACTAATATGCCTTCAACTAAAATTAGTCAGTACTATTTTCAAGCTTACCGGACTTGCACAAAGAAGAGTAGTCAAAATAACTCCAATTAAAGGTGTGATGGTGATGATTTTTGAGGTAAACTTAGGAAAGAACTCATTTGATAGAACTGCAAAAAAAAAAGTGACCTAAAATTAATATAGCATATCTTATTTAAAGCTCTATGAAAGCAAGATCAGCATAAATACAGATTTTCTGTTGTATTTCCTATCAAAGAAAACATAAAATATTTAAATATCCAGTTACCTCCAATAATTGTTGGAACAAGCACAACCTGAAAGGTACTGATAGCAAGACCCTGAAACGAAAACACGAGACGATTGACTAGAAGAAAGTCTTTATCAGCAAACCACAAAACATAGAATGTTAATCACCAAAGTTAGGGGGCTATCAGTTTTCTTGGAAGAATCCAACTTTTAAACAGCCATCCTTTGATGATGTTAAGTGTTACACTCTAAATAAACTTGGTGGAGTTTATAGGTTATTTTTGGTGCTCGTGCAGGGCCATAGTGTAGAAATTCACCAGTGTACAACATGAGTTTATACGATAAACTCAGACATGTGACTGATATTGAATACATCAGGCACTTTACATGAGTACCTTTTGATAAATGAAACAAATATTGGACACAACAGCGCAGGACAACTTACGGCAGCATCAACTGGGACAAGCTGACCAGCTAGAAGCTTAGTTAGCAGGGGTGTCATTACAATAGCTCCAACTGTTGAACACCTGCAATGATGCCATAGAAACACTTATTCCCCAAATTCTCTAAGAAAATATTCTGGTCATTTGCTTATTAGTTGTCCACAGTTTTATGCAAATGAATATTTCTTGTAACGGTGAACTTAATTTGGCAACATGGGATAGCATACAATTGCTTTCTCCTTAACATCTATCAGTTCTAGAGGCTTAAAAAATGGGAAAACCACACAAACTAGACCCATTAGGCAAACTATTCACCCAAATTAGACCTACCCTAATCTATTTGCAAAAGTTGGACCTTAGGCCCAAAGTATTTACCTCAGTGCCCTTCCCCCAACCCCCAATCACTACTATGAATTAATCCTTTGTGATACTCCATCAATATATTGATACTATATCTGTGATACTCCATCGGCATATTGATATTGTATCGTATCATATAGGACTGGGCTCTTTTTAAAATAAATAAATAAAAAATAATTAAGAGAAAATTATTTATTAAGCTCTAAATTAGTAGAGAAAAATATTCTTTGTGATACTCTATCGGTATATTGATACCATATCGGTATCATATAGAACTGAGCTTAATCATCTGTGATACTCCATCGGTATATTGATACCTTATCGATATCATATAGGATTGAGCTCTTTCTCTAAGAAATAAATAGAAAACAAATAAGAAAAAAATTATTAAAGCCACAATCTTATTTATTAACCTCTAGATAAAAATAAAATATATTCTTTGTGATACTCCATCGGTATATTGATATCATATCGGTATCATGTAGTACTGAATCTGTGATACTCCGTTTATATAGTGATATCGTAATAATATCATATTTGAAAAAGGGGGGGGGGTGTATTAGTTGTAATTAATTAGGAGGTCTAAATGTGAGAGAGTATAAAGATTTAAATAGTTTGTTTCAGGGCATGGACTTAGTCTTCCCTAAAAAAATTAATACATCATTATCCAGGAAACTAAAGTAGAGTGGTTGACAGTTCCAGTGCACTTCATTTTGTAATGAATTTTCTTCTACCACCTTTTACAGTGATTGTCTTTCTAATAATGTGGCTGCAGATTGCTATACTTAAAAGTAATGAAAGTTGTGGGGAAAAACACACAGTTTTATGATTGGCTAACAATCATCTGGTCAGGTGTTTGCCAGAGGCCACAAACAGACCATCTCCCTCATGAACATTTATGGCCACAAAGTGCAACGTAGAGTTTATTTGAACATGTACCTCTAAATATGTCACGGCATGCAACTATTCAGGTGCTAACAGAGAATAATCCTTATCAGCTAAAGAAAGAACCTGACAGAAGCATAGATCTTTTGTATTAATTGTAATTAATTAGGGGGGCATAAATTTGAGAGGTATAAAGAATTAAATAGTTTGTTTCAGGGCATGGACTTAGTTTTCCCTAAAAAATTTAATACATCATTATCCAGGAAGCTAAAGTAGAGTGGTTGACAGCTCAACGGCACTTCATTTTGTAATGAATTTTCTTCTACCACCATTTACAGTGATTGTCTTTCTAATAATGTGGTTGCAGATTGCTATACTTAAAAGTAATGAAAGTTGTGGAGAAAAACACACAGTTTTACAATTGGCTAACAATCATCTGGTCAGGTGTTTGCTAGAGGCCACAAATAGACCATCTCCCTCATGAACATTTATGTCCACAAAGTGCAATGTAGAGTTTACTTGAATATGTATCTCTAAATATATCACGGCATGCAACTATTCAGGTGTTAACAGAGAATAACCACTTATCAGCTAAAGAAAGAACCTGACAGAAGCATAGATCTTTTGCATTCAATTAATTATAATGGTATAAGTTGGATAATGTTTCTTCTAAGCATTTCTGTAGTGTTGGTTAAAATAAAAAAGTACTTTTTAAGCCAAAAGTAATAAGTTAGAATTCCTAAATTACAGCTTTTGGCAATAAGCCCAGCCAAACAGGCCCCAAGTGTTTTAAAAATTGTGACCTGAATCAATGGCTTCCTGTGATTAGGAAGGAGACACCACTCTAAAACAACAATCAGATATTTGCAGATTGCATTGGCAAATGAATATCAGATCAACTTTGTTTTACCATGTCCCTTGTCTTTCTGGATATAAAAGTTAAGGTTAATATTAAGTTTAGACTAGGCTCAACACTTCAGCAAATCAGAAAGGTGGATCTTTTTCTATTATTACAATTGTAGTGTCCAGGCCAACTTGTGTACACCTCGACTAATTCCACGAGATACTTGTGACCTCCCATCAGCAACAGGTGGCTTTTTGCGGATGTTTGGATTGGCTTTTTTTAAGTGGCTTGCAAGTTAAAAGCCAAAAACCATAAGCCATAATTTGGGAACCCCCAAGTTTTGGCTTTTGGCTTTTGGCTTTTTTTGTACGTTTTAAGCTTTAAAAAAGTGCTTTTTGTTATCCAAACACTTCCAAAACATAACAAGTGCTTAAAAGCTAAAATAATAAGCCAATCAAACACCCACTTAGGGTCTGTTTGGAAAGCCACCTAGTAATTGGACTTGGTGTAATTACTAGGGTAGTAATTACCAATCTAGTAATTACTTTGACCTGTTTGTTTGCCACAATGTATTTACACTATAATACATGAGTGTTTGGTTGCACTAGTGTAATTACAAAGTTATATTAAATTTTGAAAATAAAAATTAATCATCTAAAATTAAAAAATTATATTTAGAAAAATAAAGATATCTATTAAAAATACTTAATTAAGTATTTAAGATATATGTTGTTGTTTGAAAATATATTAATTAGTAAATATATATTTCTAACTAATATTATAAAAAAGTTATTA
>JAABOM020000092.1:11781464-11792262 GCA_011800125.2 Solanum clarkiae
GCGTATAAATCTTGTTCAACCCCTGTGCTAGCCCTTTTCTCATCATCTAAGGGTAGGATTGTATCCTCTGCATACTCAGAGTTCGCCCACCCGCTGTATGATCCTAATTTCAGTAGTTGTTCGATGGATCATGAGTTCTTCAATTTGAGAAGAAGTCGCGGGAGTCTCTGAATGGGCCTAGGTATAGAAAATATTCTCAATGAATGGTTCTGTAAAGCAGGTTATTTTAGTTTTTGGGCCCAAGTTAGTGGGCTTAGCCCCACTACACTTTAAATGAAATAAATGAACTGTCCTTTCTCCCAGGGTTTCCACATGTCTTTCTCGAGACAACTTTTCAGAAGTCACATGTCCACTTTTGTCCAACGGTACAAAACCCCCCATCATGTTTGCCCTCCGGGCAAAAGCTCCCCTTTCCTTTCCTTAATCTCTCATTCATCTCTGACCTATTTATCTCCATTTGCAGAGAACTTTCCCCAAAAAGTTCACTGCTGATACCTTGATCAGAGTGCTTTCCCCCTCTTTTCTTTTGAATCTCGCTGGAGCTTCGCACCATGCCGAAAGCAAAAAGATGTCGTCTCCATCGTCAATCTCGATTTCGGCCGGAATTTTCTCCCTTGGTCCTTTAATCCTAATTCGGGCCCATCAGAGGTGATTTTTTAGGGTAGTTTCCTCCTCTGTCTCCATCCATCCCCCACATTGGTCCCCAATATGCTTCATAACCTTGTCTGACCAAAGGTGTAAAGGAAGACCTAAAATCCGAACCCAGAACCAATCGAACTTGAAGTCAGCTCGCACTGCTCCTGCTTTGGAAGACCACCATTCCAATTGAAGATGGTGATTCTTTCTTCTCCACTTGCCCGTGATGATATGTTCCGCCTCTTTTCTTGATTGGAACTCAAAAAGGAACTGGATACCATTCATGTCATAAATGTTGACATTATGGATGCCTTTCCATGTTTGAGCAGCCCACCTTCTGATATCATTTCGTGAAGGTATTTCATCAGCCTCTGGGAAGCTGCCCACCAGACATCTGCTCAGGATTCCTTCTTCTTCAAAAGAGTTCGATTTTTTATTTTCTGATCTCTTATCAACTATAACCCCCCATTTGCTCTTTTGGAGAGCCTCCTTGTAGCTTTCCTCTCCCCTGAGTCTCATAAACATGTGGCTTCCTTGTCTTCCGGTGCCAGGTTCTGTCAGCTTAATGATAAAACCTTCAATTTTTTTGGACAGGTCACCCCATCCCCCATTAAAGGTGTTTTCACGCAGTATGATCACCGAACGTTCATTGAGCCCATTAGCTGTAATAATTGAGATGAACCTACCGTATTTATTGAATTTCAAGGAGCAATAAATGTAGATAGAAATGTCCTTGCATCTCCATGTCTTAAAGGCCTTGCCTTTAATGCCAGAAGCCTCACCTAGTCTTTCGCATAACCACAATAGAGCATCCCTGCTCAGCTTCATTCTCCTCATATGACGTTTTGCCCTCTCCACCCACTCGAACCAGTTCCCCCTCATGTTTTCGGACTCAGTAATATCATAGGACTTGGCCCCAAGTTTGAAATATAAAATGTTATCCATGAGTTAAGAAAGAAATTAATGTTATAACATTATTCGACAATATAAATTAGAATGCTAACACATTATGCTAATAAAAAAAATAAACTAGAATAAATAAAAAATTAAATAATATAAAAAATTACATGGAATCACACGAAGAAGTAAAAATTGAGAATGAGAAGAAAATAAAATATAAATAATAAAAAAATAGTTTTAGAAATATTAGAATCATAAAAATTAAAAATTTTAAAATAATAATAAAAAAAATAAAAATAAAAGGAAGAAAACAATTTAAAAAGTTTCATGTAATTACATGAAGTAATTACACCAATTCCTTACCCTCTCTTGGGAATTCAAGAGTGTAATTACACTCAAAAGCTATCTTGTCAAGTAATTAATTGGCCTGCCAAATAAGTCAGAGTGTAATTACACTCAATTATACCAAATCTCAATTACATGGTAGCCTTCCAAACAGGCTTTTGGTGTTTTTGTCTCAACTGGGATTTAAACCTGAGACCTTAATGCTCCTACTAGGTACCAGACTTGGATGTCAGTGGATCATATTTACATATGAAAATTAATTTAAATGGAATTATAATTATAGTCAAAGTGTACGTGCCTATTTCCCTTGAAGCTTTCAGCAACTGTATAGACTATCCCAACTTAGTAACTTTTTTTAGAAAAAAAATGCAGTGCCACCTACACCTTTTCATAATATAAGACAAGGAAATGCACAAATATTATAGGACTAGTTCACATCAAATCAAACAAGAAACTGGGAAATTTATCTGCAACAAAGGATCTAATTTCTAATTTGTGAGGATTTAGCATCTGTTTTAGTAATAGGTAACCATGAATTTTACTAAACACAGAAAATTGCACTCTTTTAACTTTTCTGGATTAAAACTTAGTCAAACTTTACCTTTTTATCTTGGCAATGAATCCCATTACATCAATAAAAAAGCATGGTTTGCATGACAATAGCAATGCTTGTTGACAGTAAAAGACTTCCCCCAGAGTAGATTGTACTTACGTTGTCATAAGAACAGAGAGGGCTACATTCCCCTTTGAAATATATGTTGCCACATTAGAAGCTTGGCCTCCAGGACAGCATGACACCAAGATCAGACCAGTAGCAAGTGGGGCTGACAACTTTAGAACCTACAGATCATGCCAATTGTAGGAAGAGAACAATTATTATTAGCTAACCAGAGAAATATCAGAAAGCACAATCAAGAATAATGAACTTGCTAAGGAACAACAGAAACAACCAGAGAGATGAATAGCATCAACATGCTTTAATATTTAGGTCAACTTGCATACAATAACCATATGCCTCAGTCCCAAACAAACTGAGGTTGGCTATAGGCGGAATGATCTGGGTGACCCTTGTACTTGGCTATGTAAGTTGAACCTTTATACTTACAACTTTGTCAACTGAACCCTTAAACTTGAAAAACACAATGTTTCAAACACCTATCCTATCCTATGTGTGCCCGTATGGAGCACCCATTTACACGTGGAATTCCATGTCATTTTTAATGACACATAAGAAATTAAATGTCAAAGAAATAGAACAAAAAATAAAAGAATACTTTTGCATATTGCAGAAATTTTGAACATTATTTTCTCTATATTTGCTCTCAAATTGAGCATCAAATTCATGTCAAATGGGTGAAATTCTTACCTATTTGCCTTGAATTTCACACTAGAGGCTCACAAACACAACAAATCTTCATTACAATTTTAAATTTATGAAATAAATTCAGAAAACTCATTTATTATTCTCAAAGCGTTATCAAGCTTATCAAAGGAGTTTTATAATTTTTCAATACCCACTATTATCCTTCATATTAACTCATATAAAATACGAAAAATAACACAAACCCAACAAATCTTCATTACAATTTTGAATTTATTTCATAAATTCATAAAACCCATTTATTCAAAGCTTGATTTATCAACGCAGCTCTTTAATACCCATTATTATCCTCAAATTAACTCATATAAAATATGAAAAATAACACAATTACAATTTTGAATTTATTTCATAAATTCACAAAACTCATTTATTATTCTCAAAGCTTTATCAAGCTTATCAATGGAGTTTTTGAATACCCACTATTATCTTTCACATTAACTCATAATAAATAAGAAAAATAACACAAACCCAAGAAATCTTCACTACAATTTTGAATTTATTTCATAAATTCACAAAACTCATTTATTATTCTCAAAGTTTTATCAATCTTATCAATGGAGTTTTTCATTACCCACTATTATCTTTCACATTAACTCATCTAAAATACAAAAAATACTCACGAAATTAAGATTGTGAGAATGGTAAATGGATACAAAGAAGTAGGAAATTGTGGAATGGGAAGAAGAAATTTGGTCGAGTTGGGTTGAGTTTTGCCGTTTTGGGGGGAGGGGCGTGAAGGCTTTGAAGAAGATGACTTCTTCTTCTTCTTTCTTTTTTGGGCATTTTTAATTTCATGTTTAAATTTTTTAATATATTCTTTAATGTAAAAAGATTGACTCACTCCCTTTGAAATGCGTGGAACCACGCATTCTTCGAAGTCAATAATATTAATACCACATATGCTTGGTCAATGGTCACAGGTGCTTAAAATAGTGTTTCAGTAAGTTTAAGGGTTCAGTTGGCAAAAACCGTAAGTATAAGGGTCCAACTTACAAGAGGAGCAAATTACAACGGCCTCTCAGGTCATTCCGCCTTGGCTATATGAATCCTCACTTCTACAATTAAACTCAACTCAAAGGTCAAACTTGCATACTGAATCAAAATACATTTCTAGAGGATAAAGAAGTTCTCTTTGGCAAAAAAAAAAAGACGGTGAATAAATCATAAATAGTTAAATCTGTAAGATGCTAATAGAACTAACTTTAACAGTTAACAAAAAACAATAAAGCAAACAATGATTAAAAAAATAAAAGATGACTAATATACTTTATACGCATGATGCAAAGAAAAACTAGTAGATACAGCCAATTCTTCAACAGACTAAAGGATACATCTAATATGAGTAAGTTATCATCAAATTTTTGGGTGCTTGTCTGTTGAGTCGTTGAGGTACATACATTATTGATAAAGTTTCTGTTTATTAAAACTGTTATAATTACATCTCAATAAGGAGGCCACAAAGGACTAAGAAGGTAGAAAATATTTCTAACAGGACAGTCTACTTTCGAGTGGCTCTTTTGTCTCACATAAGATAATTATGAATCAAGCTGATCTTAATTCACTAGTCTCATGTTGAAGATTTTGTAGGAGTCTGATTAAGTTAGAATGAAAATGTACAACATTCAATAGAAACTTAGTATACAAATATGCTTTAAATGAGCCATAGACAAAATAAATAATGCAATGAGGTAAGACAAGAAATACCATTGCTATGGTGAAGCCTAAGAGTGGTTTAATGAAGTACTGAGCGAGAAATCCAACTCCTACAGTCCATGGGTTCCTTAAACATCTTCGGAAGTCCTCAAATTTTAGTGTCAAACCCATTGAAAGCATTAGGAATCCCAAACCCACAGTGAAGAGGTCTGTTTCCAACCACGTGACCTGTAAGATTCTCATGTCCTATGAGTTGGAAGTTATCATAAATGGGAATTGCAAAGAGGGACTACTGAATTTACCACAGAAGGTTTATAGATGCCAATGATTGTACCCAATATAACCTGGAAAAGAAATTAAGTAGGTGTAAAGTTTGAATTAGGGATAAATAAAGGTAGGTGTGGTACTATGAAAAGGGGAACATGGGATGGATATACCCAGAGAGGAAAAAGGGTGGTCAAAGTCTCAATTATTTTCTCGTATTGGGTCATTCCACTTGAAGAGCTGTCTCCAGACACATTTGACGCTGCCTCGCAAGATACTATTTTGGGACTGCTAAACATAGTAGTGTCATATAAGAAATAAAATGGATCGTAGACAAAAGATCGATGATAAAATTCCATCTCAAACACTTACCGCCGTGATTCAACTACTTGATGCTTATTTTGATTCATGAACAAATTACATCTTCCACTCTCATTTCTTCTCCTCATACCTTAAATATAGTTTAACTCTTTTATCAACTACACAATCCTCAAAATTGCAAGAGAAAAGGGTCAAGAAACGTGGTACATACCCATACTCAAATGGGTCGGACTCCTAGCACCAAAAACATAACTTGGCCTCTCAAGTGCGTCTGAACACTCCAATTTACATTCTTTTCCAATAAATCTCGACAGAGAAGCCATTATTGATTACAGAAGAGAGATCACAGAGTTAGGGCAGGGTCCGTTCAAGTAGAAATCGATATAGGTGAGTTACCATGGGCTTTGGAGCGGAAAACTGAGGTGTATCCAAGATAGCAGATTTCTAAAACTCGTGGAAACCAATGAACCACACAAAGATGATATGAGGATTATCCAAATCCTTTTTTGCAAAGTTGAAACGCCAAAAATACCACTCTAGTATTTTTCTCTTCGACTACTACAATTTTCTACTTTTACTGGTCTATGCTATGTGAGCAAGTCCTCTTTATTATCAAATCAATTTTTTTTGGTGAAACAAAAGATAATATAATATAAGTTAATATTCATCGTTACAAGGGAGTGGTCGGGAGGAGAATATTCCTATTACTATTACAAAAGATACCCGGCTCTTGTGGCCTATCAAAAAGAGTTATTTACTATCGGATTAATTAACAATCTTCATCTAAATAAAAGGTAATTCTGTAATTTACATCATATTGTACCTTTAGGTATCACTTATACACACATTCATGTGACTTTGAGTTACATGTGTTCATATAATAAATCGTCTTATTTTTCTTACTTTCGGTTTCTTCGATTCTTGTTGCTCTCTTTTGCTCCCTCCGGTGACCTCCTTCTTCCTTTTTCAAAATTAAATTTGTTTTTTTCAATCTTTGATTGTGTTATCTACTTTTTCTTCTCCTTTATCCTTTTCCTTGTGACTTTTTAGTTTCTCCGATTATTCTTGATTATTCCTTCTTTTTTCCCCTTTGATTTTTGAGAAATTGCGAGCTTTGTTTCATGCGGCTCTTCATCTATATGTATCATTGGTTCGTTTAATATCTTGAAGTGTTGTAGGTAAGTAATTTCTTATTTAGTTTAATAAAAATCCAGATTCTAATGTTGAGATTGAAATTTGGGTTTTAAAATTTTATTTGTAGAAACAGTAAAAGTCACATACAATTTTCTAGAGGAATAAACGGATTGCATAGAAGCTATTTCGAGTCATAATTCATCCAGGTTTCATATGAAAATTATGATATTGAATCTTCCAAAGAACAATATGTTGTCTCTATTGCCCTTGAGTTTTCAGTTTTCTGATTTTTGTTAGCAATATTCTGTGAGATTTTTTCCCTGTTTCCTACTTCCAGTACCCAATGGCCCATTACTAGCTCTGAAAGTTTAATTTCTTTTGGCATATGTTATTTTGTTTCTTTTCTTTTCGTCGACCTTCATCATTATTTTGATTTGATTACAGTTTGTCACCGGTGTCTAATTTCTACTCGAGTTTGAGTATTCACTTCGCCAACCAAAGGCATTTTCATATATTAACTGAGCATTATGTTGCCTTTTGATATAAGCGTGACTTTCAAAAACATGTAAGATTCAATACATAACAATATCATTACTACTCATTCATGTTATTCTTGATCGATTTTACATTTTCTCTTATTAGTCCCTTTTCCTTTTAGTCCTTTTCCCTTGTGATTTTCAAATGTCACGACCCAAGCCTAGGGCCTAGATGTGACACTACGCATGGGAAACTCGAAGGGATCCCAAGCAAGCCTCTTAACGTATAATGACACATCATTGGTCGCGAAAGCAAGTAAATGACATAAGAGATTAGAAATAAGGGCAAAAGGGACTAAGGGGAAGATTCATAACATAAATATCAAGAACAAGAGAGTCAAGGCTCATAGTATAAATACATAACATGTCCAATAACACCTTTAACCATAGAACTTAGCGGGGTCCAAGACGAGCAACCAAGCTCAACCTCATAGTCAATACATACACAAAAGAAAGATAGTCTTATAATATAACATGAAATCATAAACATCGTCCCCGGAATGGAGGACTCACCAACAAGTTTGGGAGAATTTGTACTAGCCACGTGGAGGAGGAGGATCAAGCGGGACTCTGGTTCCTACATAGTAACATCATGTAGGCATAGAGTATGCGTTAATATGTTTGAATGTACTAAGTATGTAGGATGTAATGCAACAATAGGTAGTCAACATGAGCAAAATGCATAATAATATCCAATAGATAGCATAATAACAATATGGCATGTATGAATGATGCTTGAAGTAAAACATACTTATATAGAACATAATACATATGTGGCAAGTGACCACCCATATAGACAATCAAGGTACAAACCCATCGATATGGTTAATGAGGTACCAACCCCTCAACATGGTTATACAGGCCTACTAACCCCCGTACTAGGCAACCAAGGTACAAATCCCTCGATGTGGTTAATGAGGCATAAACCCCTCAATATGGTTATACGGGCCTACTACCCCTAGTACTAGGCAACCAAGGTACCAACCCCCCGATGTGGTTATATGGGCCTACTACCCCCCAGACTAGGCAACCAAGGTATCAACCCCTCGATGTGGTTACTCGGGCCTACAAGCCCCCGAGCTAGGATTGATTGACTCACAACACTATAGAAGTTCAACATGAACTTAACATATATACAATATTCTTTCATCATCGTAAAGTCATTCAACTCAGAAGACATGCATTGGACCTTCAATTCCTCAAAAAATCATGTCCGAACATTTCATCAAACAGTTGGCGGGTGTGTAGTGCTAGTGTAAAACCATGCAATTTAAGAGTGGAATCATGCTAGAAAATTCAATATAAAACCATCAATAGATATTTGGTAACACCCTCAAGCAATATACATCAAAACTCTTCATCAAATCTCACATTAGGCCTTAGATTCACAGTTCAAAACATGTTAAAACAATCACCATTTCATAAACCCTAACATGGTGTGTAGTGAAATTCATAATGTATAGGACCCATGAGTAAATCAACTTTAAATTATGCAATTTTAAGTAAAAGAGAGCTTGGATGTCATGGGTGAAAGGAACCCATAAAAGAAACCCACATACCTTAACTTTGGAGAATAACTTGATGAAGATTGGAGATGGAGAATTGAAGCTTGAAGGAGAACCTTAAGATCCAGATGAGTTTTGAGACTTGAGTTTAGGAGTGAAATATTTGGCTAAGTGTTGAGTGGGTATTGGGAAATGTTTTGAATGATATGAGGGTGAAATATGATTAAGTATACGTATTTTAACATTTGGGAACACTTAGGTCCAAGACCACAAAGTCTTGGACCGAGCTTGAAAAATAGCACATAAAATGAACTGAGGCACTGAAACGATCCCAAAAAGTGCCCAAAAATGTGCCTCAAAAGTGCCCGAAATCATAATTTTGATATATTTCAAATTTCATGCGTGATATCGAAAATTCAACTTCATATTCTTGTTCAAGGGGTTAAATTGAGTGGAGAGTGGGTTTAACCCCGATTTTAGAGCAACTGTATCAAAATTCGAAAATTCCAAGTTTGCAAATTCTAGTGGCCAGGCGCGTTCTTGGCGCGACGCGCCACAGTGTATTTCTATTCAGTTTTTTTTAGTCCTTTTGAGTCTTAGGTTTAAGCCTTCCCACACGTGAAAATACCCATACTTAGTCATATTTTGCCTTTATTATCATACAAGACATTCCCCAATACTCATTCAAACACTTAGGCTTATATTTCTCTCAAAATTCAAGTTCCAGAACCCTCTCCGAATCTTAAGGAATTCAACCAAGCTTTAAGTCTCCATCTCCAATCTTCATCAAGCTATTCTCCAAGAGCTAAGGTATGTGAGTTTCTTTCATGGGTTCCTTTCACCGATGATTCCCAAGCTTTATTTTCTTAAAAATTGCATGGTTTAAAGTTGATTTACACATGGGTCTTATTTATTATGAAATTCACTGCACACTATGTTGGGGTTTATGAAATTGTGACTGTTTTAGTATGTTTTGGATTATAAATCTAATATCTATTTGTGAGATTTGATGAAGGGTTTTGATGTATATTGTTTAAGGGTGTTATCAAGTATCTATTGATGGTTTTACATTAGATTTTCTAGCATGATAACACTGTTGGATTGCATGGTTTTACACTAGCACTACATACCGGCCAAGTGTTTGATAAAATGTCCGGGTTATGATTTCTTGAGAAATTGAAAGTCTAATGCATGGCTTATGAGTTGAATGACTATATGATAATGAAGTAATGATGAAATGAATGTATGTGTATGGTATTCTCTATATGGTGTTGTGAGTTGACCAAGCCTAACTCGGGGGGTTGTAGGCCTTAGTAACCACATCAAGGGGTTGGTACCTTAGTTGCCTAGTACGAGGGATGGGGGAGGTAGTAGGGCCGTATAACTATACTGAGAAGTTGGTACCTCATTAATCACATCGAGGGGACCTCATTAATCACATCGAGGGGTTTGTACCTTGGTCCCTAGCTCGGGGGGTGTAGGCCCGGGTAACCATATTGAATGGTTGGTACCTCATTAACTATTTTGAGGGGTTTGTACCTCATTCGCCTCTCCATGGAGGTGGTAGGCCTTGGATATTCTATATTGATGGTCACGTGTTACATATGTATTATAATCTATAAGCATGACTTTACTTCAAGAATCATTCATACATGTCATCTTGCTATTATGTCATCTATCGAGTATTATGAAGCATTTTGCCTATGATGTCTATCTATTGTTGCATTGAATCCTACATACTTAGTACATTCAAACGTACTAATGCATACTCTATGCCTACATGATATCACATGTAGGAACCGGAGCACCGCTTGATCGTTCTCCCCCTCCACGTGGCTAGTGGGATTGTCTCTCAAGCTTGTTAGTGAGTCCTCCATTCCGAGGATGTTGCTTATGATCTCTTGATCTATACTAAGACTATCTTTCTTTTGTTTATATATTGATAATGAGGGTGAGCGCGATTGCTTGTCGTGGCCCCCGCTCTTATCTATATAGTAGAGGTGTTGTTGGACATGTTATGTATCTATGCTATGAGCCTTGACTCTATTGTTCTTGATGTCTATGATATGAAAGTGTTCCCTTAGCCCCGGTTGTCCCAATTTATTATCTCTTGATGCTTGTTT
>JAABOM020000092.1:11792362-11824827 GCA_011800125.2 Solanum clarkiae
AGGAGACTCTGCCGGATTTTCGGTAGAATCTGGAAATTAAGTCTAAGGATCTTTATGATTTAAGATTTGGTATGAACTCCTAATCGGCGTAAGTCACGGCCCCGGGGTGGGTCGTGACAAAAAGCCACCTAGTAAGTGGAATTGTTGTAATTGTTAGGATAATAATTATCAGTCTAATTGTAACACCCCGTGAAATTTTTGAAATAACCCTAGAATGGAACCATGCGTATAACACGTCTTTCCAAGCTCCAAATAGAAAATTCGAGATCAAATTTGCGATTAGCACAAAAAATTAAGTGGAAAAATGGTCTCGGTCGGATTTTAGAGCGACCGAGTCAAAAGATAATTTTTCGTAATTTAAACGAAAATAGTGTGATACGCATCCTAGGCACGATGCTCCAGAGACGCTCACTTACACTTATTTTTAAAAACAAGTCTTCGATGTAAATTGGAAGGAACGTGTTTTGAGAAAATTCGAGAAAATACACATGTTTGCGCCCTAGGTGCGACACAGACATGGTATCATGGAGTAAAATTTTATTTCTTTTTATGGGAGGGGCCTTTGGCCATTCCCCAACCCCTCCTAAGTTCAATAAATGAGCTTAAGGGATCTTTTACATCAAGCCAAGCCCAAAGAATCTCTATCAAGTAAGTTTTCTTATGAGTAGATAGAAGGGTAACTTCAAATGACCATATCTCCTAAAGTACAAAGAGTTAGGTGACGCATAACATATAAAATTAAATATAATTTAATTAGCCTTTCAATGCATCCAATTTTTCCTTAATCAAAGTTTAGAGTCAAAAGTTATGACCATTTTAGTGAAGGAGTGCAGAGTTGTCTGAAAGTCCGCGCCAGAAGCGCGTCGCGGACCTAATGCGGACCCTTACTGGATAAGCTAATGATATCTTTTATCTT
Source organism: Solanum clarkiae (assembly GCA_011800125.2). Classification (NCBI taxonomy): domain Eukaryota; kingdom Viridiplantae; phylum Streptophyta; class Magnoliopsida; order Solanales; family Solanaceae; genus Solanum; species Solanum clarkiae. The sequence continues at coordinate 11,793,279 of JAABOM020000092.1, forward strand.
TTTATTTTGATGGTACTTTTATTCTAAAACTTTTGAGGGTCTATTTAAGGTCCTAAAACACATAAAATGTCTGTTTCATAATTAAAAACTCTCTCCTTCACTCCTAAATATAAACGCTCAAGAATCATCAAGTTAGGATTAGCTTTCAAGATTCATTATCAAGGTAAGCTATTCTTCATGAGTATTAATCTACCCAACCCAAATTCCTTCATCTATTCATGAATCTCTAATAGAATTTTAAATTATAACCTAGGGTTTCAAGATAACAAATTCAAGAATCCCAAGAAAGGATTTCTTGATTCTTCTTTTTCAAGAATTAGGGTTCTTCATCAAGAATTCTAAAGATTAAGAGTCAAAAATTCAATAATCAAAGAGAATTCCTTCAACCAATGTCCTTCCAAGTTCTTTACTTTTAAAAGAGCCACCAAGATCGAGGATTTTCTCCAAAAAAGCTAGCATTCATTAAATTTCGATTGTGATATCAACTTTCCAGGTATGTAAGGCTAAACTAAAAGCATAAGATTATTCTCCCATGTGCCCATAGATGGTCATAGATAACTTAAGAATCCATTAGTCCCCATACATAATTTCTTGAAGTATTATCTTGATTAAATTCTTAAAAACTATATTACTTATATGTATTTTCATATGTTGATGATCATCATAAACTTATTTTCTTAAATTGAATATTTTTCATGAGATATTATATAAATCCTATATGCTAACTTTTGAAAGTATACAAGAATGAACTTAGGAGATAAGTCTAGAGCTTTGATTATGTAAATCTGCTTGTTATTGTGGTTCTGGTCCTGAGTTGAATATATTGATGATGATGTCGATAGGATTGGTTGAGAGTAATGTCCTTAAAGTTTTAAAGATGTTGAATTTAATCTTGAAAGATCATCCCTAATCCATTGAGTTGAAGATAGATGAGATATGTGATGTTCCTTGTCCAAAAGAGACTAAGTGATGAGAAATCTTGATGTTTGATGGCTTATGAGCATGTTGAGTCATACAAGGAGTATTGAGCACCGAAATGAGTAAGAGTGAACCTCACTTGCACTTATTATGAGTAAGAGTGAGCCTCACTTGCACTTATTAACTATGTGGACAACGTAGGAGAGGATTGGACCGTGAAAAATGGATGTTTCCTCAATCCTGAAAGGAATTGATAGATTTATGGATCCACTGATAGACTAGACTCATCCTGCACCCCGGCAAGGTACTGGACGGATGTGATAACGACGTCGCTTCGTTGTATAATCACCATCTCAGAGGTGATGGTTGTCGGTTAGAGAAACTCCTAAATAGGACTCTCATTAATAGTACTCTGATGTTGATGTGATGGTATGAGGTGATTGATGTTGAGGAGTCACATGTTTACTCTTTATTCTTGCTTTTGATAGACATTTGACAGTTTGATTGGTTGTTATTCTGAGTTGACATTGTACTATATTATTCCACCTGTTTCTGTTTCATTCAGCTATTTTACATACTGTACATTCCATATACTAACGTCACTCTAGCGCTGCATCATTTTATGATGTAGATACAAGGATTGGAGATCATCAACAAGTGTATCATTGAGGATCTGAGAGGTGCAGCTAATTGGTGAGCCTCCCTTACTTCGAAGGATTCATTACCTTTATTTCATCTTGCTTTAAAGTCAGACTTGATTAACTTTACTTTATTTGATTTGAGGTAGCCATGGATCTATCATTGACACCGCTTAATAGTAAAAGAGGGTTCATAGACTAGAGTTGAATGTTTATGTTAAGACTGTTGCGAGTTCCTTCTACTAGCCTTTTTATTTTATAATATTATTTTGAGACTAGATGAGATGTGCTCATTACTTCCCTTTGTCTTCCGCTGATTGTGTTGAGTGTATTGATTGAATGAATGTGATGAGACCAAGTGGTTCGCTTGCGGGACTAGCAATAGTCTCCAAGTGTCGGTTACGTCTAGGATACCCTCCCGGGGCATGACATTAATAATTATAATTTGCCATTAATGTAATTTCAGTTAGTTACAAATGTATTGTTTGGTTGCTTAAGTGCAATCAAAATGTTATATTAAAATTTAAAATATAAGTTAGTTATCTAAAATTATAATTTTATATCAGACAAACAAGGGCCTTTAGAAATGATGTTAAATTAAATATTTAATATATATTGTCTTTTGAAAATGTATTAATTAATAAACATATGTTCTTAACTAGTATTATAAAAAATAATTGATTTATATTTCAAATTAGTTTATTTTAATTAAATTAATCATAAAACAAAAAATAAGATTTCTATAAATATCATAAGATGCATGTTTAGAAATATAATGTCATAAATTTATTAAAATATTTGATGAAAAGATAATTTATTAAGTATGACTAAAAAATCAATGACCTCAATGTCAAATATCAAGACAATGCCACTAACAGCAAATTAAAACTAAATATACAGCATAAGTTCTAAATTCAAAACAAAAAATTAACGAAATATTCTTATGTCAAATTTCAACATAAGATATATAAATATGATTTAAACTAAAAGAAAAATATAAGTTGATAACCTTATTCAACAATAAATTCTACTCTAATGTAACAATTAGAATCTAACAAAATTATGCTAATGAAGAAAATAAGCATCGAATAAATAAAAAATAGATAATACGAAAAATTATATGGAATCGCACGAAGTAAAAGTTGAGAATGAGAAAAAAATAAAATATAAATAATAAAATTTTAAAAAAATATTTTTAGAAAGTATTATAATAATAAAAATAAAAAATTAATTATAATAAACAACAACAACAACAACAGCATATCCAGTAGAATCCCACAAGTGGGGTTTGGGGATGGTTACACAGACCTTACCACTACCTCATAGAGATAGATAGACTGTTCCCGGAAAACTCTCGTCTAAAACAATCAAGCCCCATAAGTAGAAGATACTTAGATATGGGTAAAAAAGGGAAAAAAGGAAATGAAAAGCGAATAATAGTATGTAAATATGATAAAAGTAAATAAATATAGGACTAATAATGACAACATAAGATGTAAAGACATCACTATTCCTACTAACCTACTATATCACAAAATCAATATCGGCCTACTCCAACTAGCCTATTAATCTTCTACCCTAATACGCGACCTCCACTTTTTTCTATCTAAGGTCATTCCTTTGGTGAGATGAAGTTTCGTCATATCTTGCTTGATCACCTTCCCCTAATACTTCTTCGGTCTACCTCTATGTCATGCCCCAGAAGGGTACCCTAGACGTGGCCAACACTTAGGGACTATTGTTAATCCCTAAGCAAACCACTTGGCCTAATCATATTCATTCATTCAATAACTAATCGAACAATGGAAGACTAAAGATAGTAATGGGCAATCTAAGTCTCAAATATCATATCAAGTAAATAGGCTAGTGTGGAAGAAACTAGCTCAACAAAGTCTCGACATCAATAACTCAACTCTAGTATATGAAGCCTTTATCACTATTAAATGTTGTCAATGACAGACCCATGGCTACCTCAACTCAAAAGTAAAACTAACTCAAATCTAACTCGATAAAACTAGATGAAAATAAAACATGATCCTCTGAAGTAAGGGAGGCTCACTAACTCAGCTGAATACAAAGATCCTCAACAGTGTGCCTATTGAAGATCTCTAGTGCCTATCTCTGCATCATAAATTGATGCAGTCTAAAAGGGACGTCAGTACGTGGAATGTACGAGTATGTAAAATGGTTGAATGAAACAGATGCAGGTAGAATAATGTAGAAATAACATCAACTCAGAAGATACTCAATCAGAATGTCAAATGTCTATCTAAAGCAAGAATAAAAAGTAGACAAATGACCCATCAATAGTAATAAAACCTCATAAATCAACTCAACTCAACTCAACTCAACTTAACTCAACTCAACTCGACTCAGAGTACTATCAGTATGGGACCTTTCTGAAAGTTTCTCTTATCTGATAACAATTACTTATGAGCCAGTGATTGTACAACAATCCCTCTAATGCCGACATAGCCATTCTGTACTTTCCAAGTTAAAGAACAAACTGAATCCACTAGGGATCTAGCCTCAACAAGTCCTCTATTGCTTTCAAGGACTTTAACTCAAGAGGGAACCTCAATGTAATGGTTTTATCCTCACCTATGCTTAGCGACGTAGTTAATGAGTGCGAGTTGAATTTACTCTTACTCATTTCAGTGCTCAGTACTCCTCCCAAGACTCAATGCTCATAAAACTCCTCATCTCAATTAGTCTCATAGAGACTCTCATCAACTCATTAACTCAACTCAACAGGGCCTTTCGGCCTAATATCTTAATCATCTCATTAACTCAATTCTCATTTAAGAACTCAAGGACTCAAATCATTTTTAAGAAGAAGTTAATCAGACAAAACTCTAGAACTCAATTATGAATATTCATAGGATCATCAAGCTCAATTGACTCAACCTCATACTCACATCAAAATCACAATCAATATACTCAAGTCAAGGCTCTAGACTTCATCCCTAGGTTCATTCATGCATCTTTTATGAAATAACATATAGGGCATGTGAAAATATCTCATATAAAAATCATTAAAGCAGTAAAGCAAGTATATGATGATCATCAACGCATGAAAATACATGTAATATATATATTTATATATATATATCAAATTTGCAAGAAAATACTTAAGAAACATGTATGTAGACTCATTGGACTCTCAACCTCTTAATTACCATCAATGGGGAACATGTAAGAATAATTCCATGCTTTAATTTAGCCTTACATACCTGGTGTGAAGCTTTTAACAATTAACTACTAAGAACTCTCCCCAAACTCCTCAATTCCTCACTCTTCTTCTCTTCTCTTTAGTCCTAGTCTTTTTCAAGAACTTAGAAAGGCTTAGGAATGGGAATTAAAACCTTTTCACACTCAAAATGACCCATTTAGATTGTGGTTGAAGTTTAGGAGGGGTTGAAAAAGTTCTAGAATGCCCCTCACGAAATTGAAAAAAAAAATGTTCGCCTCGGTGCAGCATTGTCAGCGACGCGAACATGGTGTATTTTTGGGTTTTCCCACTGAAAATGCTCCGATCGAGTTTTCTAATCCTGTAGAAAATATTTGGACCAAATCTAAGGGTAAGTCCGCATCAGGTGCGCGTCATACACATGTCGCGTACTTATTCTAGAAATTATTTTGCATTGAAAAATTATCTTTTGATATGGTTGCTCTAAAAATCAACCAAGACCACTTCCCCACTTAATTTTTCATGATGATCGCATATCTGGCCTTGGATTTACCATCAAAACATGGAAAGACGCATTATGTGCACATCTCTCTTCTAAAGGTATTTTGATAATTTTATCGGCTGTTAATCTCCCCCTCCAATCATTCGACCTCGAATGATGAGTAAAAGTGGACATCAAGACACAAATACAATCAAGACTCCTTTGAACACTCATTCGATCAATCAAACTCTCGACTCCTCATCAATCTCAACAATCTCTACTCAGACTCAGGAATAGATACATCAACTCAGGAATAGACAAATCAATTTAAGTCAAGGTTAAGGACATTACCATCAACATTCTCATCATCAGGCACGAATAGATGCTGATATTTAGCTCTTATCTCTTCCTCAGCTTCCCATGTGGCTTTCTCAATGAATTGATTTCTCCACAGGACTTTGACTAAGGCAATCTCTTTGGTTCTCAACTTATGAACCTGACGATTAAGGATTTGTACCGGAATGTCTTTGTAGGACAAGCTATACTTTACTCCGATACTCTCAACAAGGATCACTAAGGCAGGATCTCCTAAGCACTTCTTCAACGTTGAGATGTCGAACACAGGATGAATTGTGTCTAGCTCAGGAGGCAACTCTTACTCATAAGCAACCTTCCAAATCTTCTTCATAATCTAATAGGGGCCAATATTGCGAAGACTCAATTTCCCCTTCTTCCCAAATCTTATGACACCCTTCATAGGAGACACTTTCAGGTATATCCAATCATTTACCTCGAACTCTAAGTCTCTTCTCCTCACATCGGTGTAGGATTTCTGGAGAATCTGTGCAGTTTTCAACCTATCTTTAATGATCTTTACCTTATCCATTGACTGGCGGACAAGATCAGGTGCAATCAACTTGGCTTCTCTAACCTCAAACCACCCAATTAGTGATCTACATCTCCTCCCATACAAGTTTCATAGGGAGCCATTTGAATGCTTGCATGATAACTATTATTAAATGCAAATTCAATCAATGGTAAGTGATCATCCCAATTTCCTTTGAAGTCAAGGACACAAGCTCTCAACATATCCTCTAAAGTCTGATTGTACGTTCTGGCTAGCCATCTGTCTAAGGATGAAATTTTATACTCAGATTCACTTTAATAACCAATCTTTTCTAGAAGGATCTCCAAAATTGGGAGGTAAATTGAGCTTCTTTGTCTGATATGATAGACAAGGGAACTCCATGCAACCTCACAATCTTGTAGATGTACAACTTGACAGACTCTTTTGCAGTATTAGTCGTCTTAACTGCTAAGAAGTGAGCTGATTTGGTCATCCTATCCATAATCACTCATATTGAATCATGTTTCTTTCAAAACTCTGATAGATCGGTAATGAAGTCCATGTTGATTATCTCCCACTTTCACTCAAGAATCTTAAATATTTATGCCAATCCACATGGCCTTTGATACTCAACTTTAACTTGTTGGCAATTCGGGCACTTAGAAACAAACTCAACAATATCCCTTTTATTCCACTCCACTGATAGACTTTCCTCAAGTAGTGGTACATCTTGGTAGATCCAGGATAATGGAATATCTAGATCTGTTGGCTTCAGTCATGATTATATCTCGAACCTCATCAACATCCAGAATGCACAATCTACCTTGGGATCTCAACACTCCATCTCTCTATTTGAAGAAGGCCCTCACTTTCTGTTTGTAGACAGCCTCCTTTTACTGAAGTATGACAGGATCTTGGTCTTGCTTTTCTTTCATCTCTTCCATTAAAGATGAAGCAAACCCATTCTGAACATTGACTCCTCCTTCATCATTCTCTTCAAGTTGAACTCCCAATCGATGCACTTCTTTAGCTAACTCCTTCTTTCCTTCCTCAACATTGGTTGTGCTACCTATTGACAACCTGTAAGAGCGTCAACAACAATGTTAGCTTAACCTAGGTGGTAGAGAATGCTCATGTCATGATCCTTGAGCAACTCCAACCATCTCCTCTGCCACAAGTTAAGCTCTTTCTGACTGAAAACATAATGCAGGCTCTTGTGGTCAGTGAACACATCCACATGCACTCCATATAAGTAGTGGTTCCAGATTTTTAAGTGCAAATACCACCGTTGCCAACCCAAGATCATGGGTTGGTTAGTTCCTCTCGTGAACCTTAAGTTGTCTGGAAGCATAGGCTATCACTTTTCCTCTCTGCATCAATACACAACCCAATCCAACTCTTAATGCATCACAGTATACCACAAAGTTTTCTGTCCCATCGGACAAGGTTAGGACAGGTGCAATAATCAATCTAGCCTTCAACTCTTGAAAACTCTTCTCACATTCATCAGATCACTGAAATTTGACCTCAATCTGAGTCAATTTGGTCAATGCTGCGGATAGGGAAACAAATCTGCGATAATAGCCTGCCTACCCCAAGAAACTTCTTATGTCAGTTCGAGAGGTCGGTCTGGGCCATTTCTTAACCGCTTCAATCTTTTGGGCATCTACTCGAATACCATTACCCAAAATATTGTGGCCTAGGAAAGCCACTGACTTAAGCCAGAACTCACATTTTGAGAACTTTGCATACAACTCATGGTGCTTAAGAGTTCGGAGGGAAACTCTGAGGTGATTGGCATGATCCTTCTCATCCCTCGAATACACCAAGATGTCGTCAATGAACATGATCACAAATATATCAAGATATTGTATGAACACCCTATTCATCAAGTCCATGAAGGTTGCAGGTGCATTCATCAACCCAAAGGACATGACTAAGAACGCAAAATGGCCTTATCTAGTACTAAAGGTTGCCTTTGGAATATCAGATTCCCTCACTTTCAACTAATGGTAGCCAGATCTGAGGTCTATCTTTGAGAAACAAGAGGCATCCTGAAGTTCGTCAAATAGATCATCTATCCTGGGGAGAGGATATTTATTCTTTATATTGATCATGTTCAGTTGCCTATAGTCGATACACATTCTGGGAGACCCATCTTTCTTTCACGAATAGGATAGAGGCACCCCAAGGGGAAGCACTCGGCCTGATAAAGCCCTTTTCTAACAAATCTCTCAACTGCTCTTTTAACTCTTTCAACTCAGCGGGGAACATCATATAAGGTAGAATTAAGATAGGATGAGTATCGGGAAGAACATCAATCCAAAGTCAATCTTCCTATCAGGAGGGACTCTAGGCAGATCCTAAGGAAACACTTCAGGAAACTCATTCATAATCGGGACTGACTCTAGAGTTGGAGACTTAACATCATCAGACTTAACTTGCATGAGGTGATAGATACAACTTTTTAAAATTAGCCTTATGGACCTAAGTTAGGAGATAAGCTTCCCCTTAGGTGCAATAGAATCACCCTCCACTCTAGAACCAGTTCATTAGGGAATTGAAACTTAATGGTTCAGGCTCTACAATCAATGAAAGCATAACAAGCGTGGAGCCAATCCATGCCTAGGATTACATCAAAATCAATCATCTCTAACTCAATCAAATCAACAAGAGTATCCTTAGGATGGATAGACACTACACAATCTCTATAAATTCTCTCAGCTAGAATAGACTCACCCACTGGAGTAGAAATATCAAAAGGTTTAAGAAGACTCCTAGAGGTTTTATCAAATCTACTGCCTACATAAGGAGTAACAAATGACAATGTGGCACCGGAATCCATCAAAAGATAACAATCAAGAATAAAGAATCAAATCATACCTGTCACAACATCTGGGGAGTTCTATTGATCTTGCCGACTACTATGGCATACAAATGGTTTGTAGCTCCGCTTGCGCCTGATGTAGTACCTTTTTGAGTTTCTCTGGCTGGCGGGGCTGGTGTAGAAGATTGAGCCCGGTCAGCCCACTTTATACACTCTCTCTTATAGTGACTCACTTGGCCACACTTGAGACATGCATCACTCCCCTCATAGCATCTACCTAAGTGTAATCTGCCACACTTAGCACATGGTGGCTTATCTTTTGACCTTGAGCTAAACTAGCCTGTGATTGAGATCCCTGGGCTCCAAAATTCTGAGACCCCTAATCATTCTTATTTCTGGGCATAGGTGCACTAGCAGATGATGGTGTTGGCCCTGACTAGAATCTATTAACATTCCCTCTCTTTCTAACCTCATGGTTGGATGTCTTGCCCCTCTTATTTTTGAAATCTACCCTGTCATGTTATCTCTCGATATCCATATCGCTCACAAGCACAACTCCCCTTCCAACTTTCTTTGGCCTTTTATTTATCCCATTAACATACATCCCCATTCTCTCCCTCATGTTAGCAACTATATATGGAGCATAGCGAGATAGAAGAGTGAAGTTAAGCCCATACTTTTGCACAGTAATAGTGCCCTAATTCAAATTCAAAAACTTTTGTACATTGGCCTCCCTTAATTCTCTTGGAAATAAATGCCCCAAGAAGGCTTCCTCGAATACTGCCTAAGTCAGCAATGGGGCTTCCATTCCTCTACCCTTCTTCGATTGGTCAAACCATAGCCATCACCTACATGCATCACCTAGAACACCTTCTGAAGCTCCTCCACATAGTTCTCTGGATCCTTATTAGATGCAGACCCTGTGAACTCAGGTGGATTCATATTCAAGAATTCATGGACACTAGATGTCTCATGTGCATCCTGTCTACCCGATCCTTGCCTCATAGTAGGTACTGTGATAGCTTGGGCTAGAGTTTGGATAGCCTAGTGAAGCTCAGCATTAAAAATCTCAGCTTGTGGGGCTGCTCAGCAGGGAAAGTTGGATCCATAGGCTCCTCATGTCCTTGAGGCTCGGGTGGGTTTACATTTTGTTTGGAAGGACACCTTCTACCTCTGACGGCTCTTCTTGGAGGCATGTTTACAACTCTGCAATGCGTAGAACATGAATTAGAAAAGAGTTTCATAGAGTTTTAACTCTATCGCACGGATTAGATCATGAAAGAAGTGTAAAGAATCCTAATGTCCTATGTCCTCCTGCTTATGAAGTGTGGTGCACAACACACCTATGAACAAGATTCTACTAGACATGGCTTCATAAACTCTCTAGGATATTTGAACTTTGTGCTCTGATACCTAGTTTGTTACATACCGGGAGGGTACCCTAGACGTGGTCGGCACTCACAGATTATTGCTAGTCCCCAAGTGAACCACTTGGCCTCATCACATAAATTCATTCAATAACTAATAAATCAACGAAAGAGTAAAGATAGTAATGGGAAATCTAAGTCTCAAATATCATATCAAAGAAATAGGATAGTATGGAAGAAACTAGCTCAACAAAGTCTCAACATCAATAACTCAACTCTAGTCTATGAAGCCTCTATCACTATCAAATGTTGCCAATGATAGACCCATGGCTACCTCAACTCAAAAGTAAAGCTAACTCAAATCTTACTCTATAAAACTAGAAGAAAATAAAACAGGATCCACCAAAGTAAGAGAGGCTCACCAACTCTGCTGAATGCAAAGATCCTTAACGGTACGCCTGTTGATGATCTCTAGTACCTGCCTCTGCATCATAAAATGATGGTCCAAAGGGGACATCGGTATCTGGAATGGACGGGTATATAAAATAGCTAAATAAAATAGATGCAGGTAGAATAATGTAGAAATAACATCAAATCAGAAGATACTCAATCAGAATGTCAAATGTCTATCTAAAGCAAGAATAAAAAGTAGACAAATGACCCATCAATACCAATCAAACCTCACCAATCAACTCAACTCAACTCAACTCAATTCAACTCAACTCAACTCAACTCAAAGTACTATCGGTATGGGACCATTCTGAAAGTTTCTCTTATCAGATAACAATCACTTATGAGCCAGTGGTTGCACAAAAATCCTGCTAATGCTGCCACAGCCATTTCGTACTTTCCAAGTTAAACAACAAATTGAATCCACTAGGGATCTAGCCTCAAGAAGTCCTCTATTTCTATCAGGGACTTTAACTCAAGAGGGAACCTCAATGTTATGGTTCTATCCTCACCTACGCTTCGTGGCGTAGTTAAGTGTGAGTTGGATTTATTCTTACTCATTTCGGTGCTCGATACTTTTTCCAAGACTCAATACTCATAAAACTCCTCATCTCAATGATTCATCTCAATTAGCCTCGTGGAGGCTGTCATCATCTCAAATAGTCTCATAAAGACTCTCATCAACTCATTACATCAACTCAACATGGCCATTTGTCCTAACATCTCAATCATCTCATTAACTCAATTCTCTTTTAAGAACTCAAGGACTCAAATCATCTTTAAGAAGAAGTTAATTAGGCAAAACTCTAGAACTCAATTATGAATACTCATGGGATCATCTAGCTCAATTAATTCAACCTCATACTCATATCAACATCACAATCAATATACTCAAGTCAAGGCTCTATACTTCATCCCTAGGCTCATTCATGCATCATTTGTGAAATAACATATAGGGCTTGTGAAAATATCTCATATAAAAATCATTAAATCAGTAAAGCAAGTATATGATGATCATTAGCGCATGAAAATACTCCAGAAACATGTATGTAGACTCATTGGACTCTTAACTCCTTTATTGCCATCAACGGGGCACATGGAAGAACAATTTCATGCTTTAGTTTAGCCTTACATACTTGATGTGAAGCTTTTGACAATCAACTTCGAAGAACTCTCCTCACACTCCTCAATTCCTCTCTTATCTTCTATTCTCTTTAGCCTTAGTCTTTTTCAAGAACTTAGAAAAGCTTAGGAATGGAGATTAAAACCCTTTTTATGCTCTAAATGACCAATTTAGATTATGTCTGAAGTTTAAGAGGGGCTGGTAAAGGTCTCGAATGCCCCTCACGAAATCAAAAAAAAATCCGCCTCGATGCAGCATGGTCCGCGATGCCGACATGGTGCAGTTTTGGGTTTTTCTGCTAAAAATTCTCCAATTGAGTTTTCTAATCCCGTAGAAAATATTTAGATTAAATCTAAGTGTAAGTCCGCGTCAAGTGCGCGTCACATGTAATGACCCCAAAATGTGCCCAAAAATGTGCCTTAGAAATCCTCGAAATCATAATTTCTATATATCTCAAAATCCGTGCACGTTATCAAAAATTTGAGTTCATATTCTTGTTCAGGGGATCATTTTGATTGAAAATAGGTCTAACCCCAATTTAAGTACAAATGGTTAGTAATTTTGATTTTTCAAGAATGCAAACTCCAGTAAGGTTTGAGTGCCCCTGGCGCGACATGGCTAGGGCGCACAGATGAAGAAATCTTATTTTCGTGGACCTGTCTATTTTCCTGCCCAGTTAGTTTTCTATGGTCCAAGACTTTTGGATCTTGGGCCTATGTGCTCCCATACATGAAAATACCTATACTTAATTATTTTTCACCCTCATATCATTCTAAACATTCCACAATACTCATTCAAATACTTAACCAATAATTTACTCCTAAACTCAAGTCTCAAAACCCTCTCCGGATCTAAGGATTTCCTCTCAAGCTTCAAGTTCCATCTCCAATCTTCGTCAAATTCATCTCCAAAGCTAGGGTATGTGGGTTTCTTTCATGGATTCCTTTCACCCATAATATCCAAGCTCTTTTACTCAAAATTGCATAATTTAAAGTTGATTTATTCATAGGTCTTATTCATTATGAAATTCACTGCACACTATATTGGGTTTATGAAATTGTGACTATTTTACTATGTTTGGAGCTATAAATATGTGGTTTATTGTGAGAATGGATGAAAGGTTTTGATGTATAGTGTTTGAGGGTGTTACCAAGCATCTATTGATGGCTTTACACTGATTTTTCTAGTATGATTTCACTCTTGAATTGCACGGTTTTACACTAGCATTACATACCCTCTAAGTGTTTCATAAAATGTTCAGTTATGGATTTTTGAGAAATTAAAGATCCAATGTATGTCTGATGAGTTAAATGACTATATGATGATGAAATGATGATGAGATGATGATAAAATGATGATGGGGTAATGATGAAATGATGAAAGGATGATAAAGAAAGGGAAATATATGTATGATTATGAAAGTAGTGTATATATATGTATATGATATTATCTCTATATAGTGTTGGAGATAACCAAGCCTTGCTCGAGGGGTTGTAGGCCCGGGTAACCTATCGAGGGGTTGGTACCTTGGTCGCCTAGCTTGGGGGCTGGTAGGCCCAGGTAACCTTGTTGGGGGTAGGTACCTATCAACCTTGATGGGAGTTTATACTCTGTCAACCTTGATGGGGGGTTTGTACTCCGTCAACCTCAGTGGGGGGTTTATACTCTATCAACCTAATGAAGGGGTTCTTAACTCATGTGCCTATCCAAGAGGGTGTTAGGCCTTGGCTTGCACTATAATAGTCACTCCTTACACTTGTATTACGATCTATATAAGCATGGATTTACTTCAAGCATCATACATACATGCCATATTATTAGTGTGTTATTCATTGCTTATGATTATGCATTTTGCCTATGATGCCTACCTTTTGTTGCATTCCATCCTACATACTTAGTATATTCAAGCATACTAATGCATACCCTATGTCTACATGATGTCACCATGTAAGAACCGGTGTACCGCTTGATCATCATCCTCCTCCACGTGGCTAGTACGACTTTTATCAAGCTTATTGGTGAGTCCTCTATTTCGGGGACATTACTTATGATCTCTTGCTATGTATTAAGAGTTTCTCTTTTGAATTATGTATTGACTATGAGGGTGAGCCCGGTTGCCTTGTCTTGGCCCCATCTCTTATCTATGTAGTAGAGGTGTTGTTTGACATGTCATGTATTTGTGCTATAAGCTTTGACTCTATTGACTCTTGATGTTTATGATATGGAAGTTACCCTTAGTCATAATTCCCTTTGTTTATGTTTATCTCTTATTATCATTCCAATTACTTCCACGACCAAGGATATGTAATGATAAACTATGAGGCTTTCTTGGGGTTTCTTTAGGTTCCCTATTTACCGATCACGTCTAGGCCCTAGGCTTGAGTTGTGACAATGGTGATATCAGAGCACTAGGTTGTTAGATCCTCAGAGTCCAACACATTGCGTTGATTAAAGTCTTATTCATGGTTGTGTTGTACACCACAACTATGAGTAGGAGGCTATGAGATGTTTTAGGAAATATTTTCCTTCTTCATGTTCTATGTCATTTTATAAAGTTGAAGTATGCTTTCCCCCTAACGATTGTTCTTTGCTATGCTAAATCATGCCTAATACAAGGGGAAGATAAGACCATATGCCTGAGGAGCAACCGCCCAATGGAGAGCTTAGGGATACTCTCACCTTACTTGCACAAGTGGTGGCTGATCAAGCTAACCAAGAGGCCCAAGTCTCTTATGCTTCTACACTGACCTCTCGGGTAAGAGACTTCATGAGAATGAATCCCCTGGGATTCCATGGGTCAAAGGTGAGTGAGGACCCCCAAGAGTTCATTGATGAGGTATACAAAATTTTGTCCATCGTGGGTCTGAGGTCGAAGGATAAGACAGAGTTGGCGGCCTACCAACTCAAAGGGATAGCATAAATATGGTACAACCAGTGGAAGGAGGAAAAAGGAGTTAACTTTGTGGTGCTTTGGGACGAGTTCAAGGTGGCCTCCCTCAATCAGTTCTTTCCCCTTGAACTTAGAGAAGTTAAGTTGATAGAATTTATGAATTTGAGACAAGGGTCTATAAGTGTGAGGGATATGCCCTCAAGTTTATCCAACTCTCTAAGTATGCTATGCATTTGGTGGCCAACTCGAGATCTAGGAAGAACAAATTTGTGACGGGTGTTTCCAACTTGGTTAGTGAAGAATGTCGATCCACCATGTTGATTAGTGATATGGACTTGCCATGTTTGATGACCTACATTGAGAAAATGGAAGGGGAGAAATTGAGGAAGAGAAGGGGACATGCCAAGAGGGCTCGTTTTGAGGGTAAGTTCCAAAGGAGTGGTCAATTCCATCAAGGCTAGAGGTCTACTCATGCATTTGATAAGAGGGTTGCAAATGATCTTTTGAGGGCCCAAGGTGTTAGGGATGTGGCTCCTATTGATTTGTGTCCGAAGTATGGTAAGGGTCATGGTGGCCCATGTTTGCAAAATACCGATGCTTGTTATAGTTGTGGGGAGTTGGGGCATAAGGCAATAGATTGCCCTCGAAACCATAACAAGGGCAAGGAGGTTCGTCCACAGGTGCGAATGCGGTCCTATTAGCAAGAGGTAGCTGACAAGATGGTGCCATAATGCACAACCAATTTTATGCTTCGCATGGGAGGCAAGGGGTTGATAAAGTCCCCGATGTTGTTAATGGTATGTTGAAAATCTTTGACTTTGATGTGTACGCATTGATTGATCCGGGTACCACTCTTTCTTTTGTTACCCCTTTATTGCCCAAAAGTTCCATGTTGACCCCGAGTTGTTACATGAGTCATATGATGTGTCTACTCTTATTGGTGCGTCTATTATTGCTAGAAGAGTTTATAGAAGTTGTCCTATTTGTATCTTGCATAAAATATTACCTTGTGATCTTGTTGAGTTAGATATGGTTGACTTTGATATTATTCTTGGCACGAATTGATTGCATGCGTACTATGCTTTCATTGATTGTAGAACCCATAGGGTCGAATTCCAATTTTCAAATGAACCCGTCCTTGAGTGGGAGAGTTAAGATGTGGTGGTCAAGGGTAGATTTATCTCTTTCATTAAAGCACGTAAGTTGATCTCCATGGGGTGTCTTTACCATCTTGTGAGGGTTAGGGATGTGGAGTCTAAAGTCCTTCCCATGGAGTCGATTTCGGCTATAAATGAGTTTCTTGATATCTTCCCTAATGACATTCCCGTTGTTCTCCCGAAAGGGTAATAGAATTTGGCATAGACGTCCTCCTCGATACTCAACCCATTTCTATTTCCCCTTACAATATGGCTCGGCGAAGTTAAAGGAGTTAAAGGAACAATTGAGGGGCTTTTTGGAGGAGGGATTTATTAGACCTAGCCAATCACCTTGGGGTGCTCTGGTATTTTGTTTGTGAAAAAGAAGGATCAGCCCCTTAGGATGTGTATTGACCACCAGCAATTTAATAGGTTCACCATCAAGAATAGGTATCTTCTTCCAAGGATTGACAGTTTGTTTGACCAATTGCAAGGGACTAGCTGATGTGTTGTCAAAATATAACACATTTGATACCTAAAATAAGGGATTTTGTGTTTATATTGCAACTTTTTATGATTTTTATGTGTTTCTGTGTTGTTCTTGCAGAAAAATTAAATTGAGATGATTTTGGAGAAAAGTTGCAGATTTTACCGAAGCGTAGGACATACAAAGTCCCCTACGAGTCGTAGCCCCAGCTACGAGTCGTAGGATGCTATCGTAGCATGACATAAAGACCAAAGATCAGAGATTTTCTAAGTGGAGGTCAACCCTACAAGGCCACCCTATGAGTCGTAGGTCTCACTACGACTCGTATAGGTGTATTCATAGCAGGAATAGAGAGCCCAAACTTTGGATCAACAATTGATGGCCTAGACTACAAGAGGAGCATACGAGTCATAGTCTAAGCTACAACTCGTACCAGTAGGTCGTACTAGTTGAGTTCAAGATATCAAAAACTTGATACGAGACCCCGACTATGACTCATAGGTCACCCTATGAGTCATACCTGCGAGGCGTACCAGTTGTCAGCTGTCTTTTTTATGTAACTTTTAGGGTTATTTTGTAAGCAATATAAATAGTTTAAGTTAGGATTTTACTGAGGAGATTCGAAATTAAGAGGGGAATATCATCTTTGAATATTCTCTCAAGAAACATTTGGGTTTTTAACGTAGTTTATCATTCTCTCTTGGAAAACCCTATTTTGGGGATTGTAAATCTTGCTTTGTGCTTATTATCAATCTATCAAGCTGGTGATTTGCAACCTGTGGTGTCTTCATTCTTTATTTCTTTGGGTAAAATTTTCAATCATCTATTTTTTTTGCATTTTTGTTGGTTTTTCCTTAGCCATGAGTAGCTAAGCACCCACAACTTGGGATTGTGGGAACCATGGGTATTTGATTTGAGATAACCTAGATTTATTGTATTTCTATGATTGGGGTTTTGCATGTATTGTCTATTTTTCTTCATTATTATTGTTTTTTGGTAGTAGCCAACACCAAACCCCGCTTACTATCACGATCCCGACGAAGATAGTGACGAATAGGAAAAGGGAAATAGATGTCAAAATTCGATTTATGTGTTCTCGTCTAATCAACCAAACCTAACCAGGGGGAGGTTAACTGGGACAATAGGTAATAGTTAGTTGGCACGCCATGGTAGCCGACCAAGCACCATGGTAAAATTCGACCTTCACTTTACAAGAGGGCTGGAAGAACCTAAGTTACCGTCGTGCATGCGAATCTCCAATTGTAGTTATGTTACCTAGGGTAATTGAGTCAATGAACCATAGGGAACAGAATTCCAAGTTGTACCTAAAATTGTGTGTTTTTCCACATCGTAGTATCGTGTTATTTTGTTTTGTTCTTGAATCACAAAACCCTCCCCCCCATTTAGAGATTTTAGTTATCGATACTCGAAATGATTGACAGTGAATTCTTGTAGTCAAACCTTGAATTCTCTGTAGATTCGACCCTAACCTTTGGTTAGGTTAATTGTTGACAGCGACCGCTTTCTTATTGCAGCATGAACATCATCAGAATTATGTTGACTTGATTTCACAATTAGTTAGTTCTAGTATTAATTTCCAGAGTCTCGTGTATTTTACTTTTGTTTTTGTTTTTGTTGTTTGATTTTACTAGCAGGGTGTGCTAGGTTGTATGCCTAGCACAAGGAGCCAAGGTAATCTCTTAGCTCCGATCAATTTGGAGATTCACCAATATTTTAGAAGAATGGCTCAAGTGAATGAGAATATCGTGGTTGAAGAGGATATGGATATGAATGATGATATGGGAAGAGAGGAGAATCCACCACCACGGAATAACAAGCCACAGGTCAGGGACTTCAACGAGAATGCTTATGGATAGAACCAATATCCTTTGAACCCTATGGCCATGGACGTTACTGGTGCTATTGTGTTTCCTCCACTACCGGCAGATGCTAAGTTCTCAGTGTCGAGTGGATTACTTCAAATGCTTCTAAACCATGGATTATTCACAGGGCTACCTTCATAGGATCCCCACCGTCATCTCGAAAATATGGTGTTTGTTTGCAAGAGTGCCATGGGGACACAAAATCTTTCTCTTGATGCCATTGGTTTAAGAGTGTTCCCATTGTCACTAACTGGGAATGCAGTGGTGTGGTTATCCGAGCTTCCTCCGAGTACCACAACAAGTTGAGCTGAGCTTCAGAGAATATTCCTTGAAAGATATTTCTCAAGATCTAACAACTTAAAGCTCAAGGATCAAATAAACAACTTTGAGCAATTGTCGAGTGACTCTATTAGCACAACATGGGAGAGATTTACCAAATGCTTGAGGATGGTCCCCGATCACAAGATTGTTGATGATGCTTTAGTTGAGATTTTCTATTGGGCACTTGATGAGAATAGTCAAGCTTGCGCCGACACAATCATGGAAGGCATGTTCTTTGACCAACCTTTTGCATTAATAGCTGTAAGGATAGAGCAAGTAGTTAAAATTAATAGAGCATGGGGTCAATGAGAATGTGGTACGATGAATACTTCTTGTGCGGTCAACACTAACAATGAGCAAGCAAAGGTCAATGAGGAGATGATGGAGCAACTTGCTCAACTTCGCATAAGTATGGACTTGGTTTTGAAGCAAAACCAAGCAAGTGTTCAAGCTACTATGCCAGAGAGAGTGCCAGATGCTGAATAGGAAAGAAGAGATAGCTACAGGAATGGTCCTTATGTGCTATCTCGCAACCGTAATGCCAGGTCAAGTAACTCTAGGATCGAAGAGATGTTCAACAATTTGTTAAAGAGAGTCAATCACCATGAAGAGACTTTGAAAGGAATGAAGACAAATATTTCAAGCATTAGTCAAAAAATAGAGTCTCACTCAGTGGCAATTAAACAACTGGAACAACAATTCGGGCAAATTTCTTCGCAGTTGAACTAACGCCAAAAGGGCACCCTACCAAGCAACACGATTCAAAATCCTAAGAATGAAGGGCACTGCATGGCAGTGATGACTCAAAGTGGAAAAAGCACTGTTAATCCTTCCATGCTAATGGTTGGAGATGAAAACCGCAGAAAGAGGGTAAACGACGAAACTGAAGTGCCCAGCGTAAACGAGCAACCAAAGAAATATAAATCCTTTGCAAGGCCCTCACCACCTTTTTTCCAAAGGCTTAGGATGAGAAAAGAGGAAGGTAATTTTGAATAGTTCTTAGCGACACTTAAGAAGTTGTCATTGGACTTCCCTTTAGTTGAGGCTCTTGAGAGGATGCGGGGATATGCAAAATGAATAAAAGATTTAGTTAAGAAGAAGCACAGAGTTAGCCAAGACCTCTCCCAAAATTCTCAACATTGTAGCACCATCATCACGAATTCTTTGGTGCAGAAGTGTGAAGATATGGGTGCATTCACTTTAATATGCACAGTTAGGGAAGTTGCATTTGCTAGAGCACTATGTGACTTGGGAGCCATTATCAATTTGATGCCTCTTTCCATATTCAAAAAGCTTGGTTTGGCCAACCTTGTTTCTACAAATATACAGTTGTTGATGGCAGACAGAATAGTCAAGAAGCATGTAGGGATACTTTATGATGTGTTGGTCAAGGTAGACAAATTTATATTTCCCGCAAATTTTATTATACTTGACTGTGAGGTTGATTTTGCAGTTCCGATCATCTTGGAGAGACCCTTCTTAGCCACAAGGAAAGCATTAGTTGATATGGAAAAGAGACTGATGATCTTCAGGTTTGATGAAAAGGCAGTTGTGTTTCAAGTGGGCCAGCCAGATAGAAGAAGTTATGAGTTTCAGGTTGTATCAATGATCAAAATAAGCGAGAATGATAAAGTAGAGATCCCGGTTGAGTTGAGGCTGGGAGTTGAACCATTGGCAGTTGTGATGATGAATTTCAATGATGACAATATACCTAATAATGAGGAAATAGTGAATGCTCTTGGGGTGTCATTTGGGCCTAGGCGATAGGTCAGGTTATAATTAGACTTGTGCAACAAGGAAACTCCACCTACGAAGCCTTCAGTAGAAGCCCCACCAGAGCTAGAGTTAAAGGCACTACCAGTACATCTGAAATACGCATACTTGGGAGAGAATAACACTTTACCTATCATAATTATAGCTGACTTGAACAAAGCCCAAACAGAGGCCCTCGTCTCCGTTCTCAAGTAATTCAAAAGGGCCATCGGGTGGACAATTACAGACATCATTGGCATACCTCCTAGGATATGTACTCACAAGATTCAACTGGTCAAGGATTACAAGCCCAGCATCAGGCATTAAAGACAGTTGAACCCTCTAATGAAAAAGGTTATGCGGAAAGAAATCATCAGGTGGTTAGACGTAAGAGTAATTTACCCAATCGCCAATAGTGAATGGGTTAGTCCAGTGCAATGTGTTCTAAAAAAGGAGGTATCACAGTGGTGCCTATTGCAAAGAATGAGTTGATCCCTATAAAACCGATCACTGGGTGGAGAGTGTGTATGGATTATAAGAAACTCAATGCTTCTAGCGAGAAAGATCATTTTCCTATGCCCTTCATGGATCAAATGCTTGATAGACTAGCAGAAAGGGGATGGTATTGCTTCCTTGATGGATATTCCGGGTATAATCAAATCGTTATTGTGCCTGAGGATCAAGAGAAAACTACTTTCAGATGTCTATATGGTACCTTTGAATTTAACAGAATGTCGTTTGGATTATGCAATGCTCTAACCACGTTTCAAAGATACATGATTATTTTCTCGAACATGGTTGAAACAACTATTGAGGTGTTAATGGATATATTTAGCGTTGTTGACCAGTTTTTTGAAGAATGCTTATTACATTTGTGTGATGTGTTATAGAGGTGAGTTGAGAGCCATTTGGTGCTGAACTGGGATAATTGTCATTTTATGGTGAAAGAGGGCATAGTGCTTGGTCATAGGATTTCAGGCAAGGGAATCGACGCAGATAAAGCAAAAAATTGAGATTATCGAGAAACTGCCACATCAGGAGCTTTCTAGGCCACGCAGGATTCTACCATTGCTTCATAAAGGACTTCTCCAAGATCTCACAGCCCTTGTGCAAATTATTGGAGAAATATGCCAAGTTTGTATTTGATGATGCATGCATGCAAGTCTTCGAAGAATTGAATAGAAGGTTGACTTTAGCACCCATTATTGTGTCTCCAGATTGGTCACAGCCATTTGAGCTAATGTGTGATGCAAGTGGGGTTGCGCTAGGTGTGGTGTTGGGGCAGCAAAGCGAGAGAATTCTACATCCGATCTATTATGTTAGCAAAGAACTAAATGTCGCCTAGAAAAATTATACAGTCACCGAACAAGAATTGCTTGCCTTAGTCTTTGCCTTTGAAAAATTTCACTCCTACTTGTTAGGAGCTAAGGTGATCGTGCACACGGACCATGCAGCGCTCAAATATTTGATGGCTAAAAAGGATGCAAAACCAAGACTGATCAGATGGGTACTTCTCTTGCAAGAATTCAATTTTGATGTTATCGACAGAAAGGGGTCAGAAAATCAGGTAGCTGATCACCTTTCTAGATTGGAAGGTGAAGCTATGGTAAAGTTTGATGATGGACTTGACATCAATGATTCATTCACCAATGAGAGAGTTTTGGCAGCCTCACATAACCTTGTACCCTGGTTTGAAGACTATGTCAACTACTTGGTGAGTGATATAGTGCCTCCTGATCAGAACACCCATCAGTGTCGCAAGTTTATGCACCACGTAAAGAAGTTCTTTTAGGATGAGACATATTTATTTCACATTTGTGCAGATGGGATCATTCGTAGATGTGTGCCAGAAGTGGAATAATGAGTATTCTTGAAGCATGCCACTCTTCATTGGTGGGTTGCCATCAGAGTGGTGCTCGAACTATTTACAAGGTTTTGCAATGTGGTTACTGTTGGTCGTCTATACATCAAGATGCCCATGATTATGTAAAGTCTTATGATAGATGTCAACGAGAGGGCGAGGTCTCACGAAGGCATGAACTTCCTCTAAATCCTATTTTGGTGATAGAATTATTCGAGTTTAGGGTATTGACTTTATGGGACCTTTTGTCAGTTCCCATGTTAATAAGTACATTCTGGTTATAGTTGATTATGTCTCTAAATGGGTAGAGGTCGTAGGCCTACAGAATAATGAAGGTAAGAGTGTTACCAGGTTTCTCCGAACAAACATCTTTTATAGGTTTGGTACACCTCAGGCAATCATCTGTGATAGAGGTTTCTTATTTTTGCAACCGACTGTTCAAAGCTCTCCTAGAAAGATATAGTGTGAATCACCAAGTGGCAACCCCATACCATCCCCAAACAAGTGGGCAAGTAGAAGTATCAAATAGGGAAATAAAGCAAATCTTATCCAAAATGGTGAGTGTGAATCGTACTGATTGGTTAAGAAAGTTTGATGATGCTTTATGGGCCTATCGTACAGCTTTCAAAACTCCAATTAGAATGTCCCCTTACTAATAGGTGTTTGGGAAAGCTTGTCACCTGCCAGTTGAGCTTGAGAACAAGGCACTATGGGCACTGAAGAAGCTGAATCTAGATTGAAATGAAGCAACAACACCAAGATTAATGCAAATAAATAAACTCGATGAGTTTCAGCTGCGTATATATGAGAGCTCCGCCTTGTACAAGCAATGAATGAAAGTTCAGCATAATCACAGAATTAAAAATCACAATTTTCTCTAGGAGATTTAGTCTTGCTTTATAACTCTAAGTTGAGGTGGTTTCCCAGGAAACTCAAATCTAAATGGATTGGGCCCTTCAGAGTCATATACATTTTGAGTTATGGAGCCATTGAGTTAGAAAGCAGGGATGGTAAAACTATCAAAGTCAATAGACAGAGGGTCAAATTGTACATGGGTGACATGGAAGAAATCAATATAGTGGAAGACTGGGAACTTGAGGAGGCTTGAGCACAAAAACTTCCTGTCATACCGCGACAATAAGTTAACCACTTCCTAGGAGGCAACCCAAGGTATGCCCCTTGTACCTCTTCTATGTGTTTGTACTTTGAGGACAGAGTATTCTATTTTGGTGGGATATGGGAAGTTATGGATTAAGGTAAAGTCTGAGTAACCTCGAGTCCATAACTTCCCCTATTTTTGATCCCAAGCTTTTCTTGTCGTGATTCTTTTTCCTTGTGGATGTTTACTTTTCTGTTGAACTAGCATGTTTAGATAGTGTAGATAATATGTAAATTCATAGTAGTGTTATCTGTTGGCAATATTTTTTAAATGCTTTTTGAGTAATTTGAAAAATTGGGTACCTTCAAAATTTTTGAGGTTACGATTATTGATGCATTCATGCATTTTGATGATCTGGCGATGTTTGTTCTGATAATGTAAAGGTAAGTTGAGGCTTGAAGCATCACCTGTGAGTCTATAATTAATTATGGGTGTAATGTCATGTGTGTTGTGAGCTTATTTTACCACATTCATGCATCTTGTATGGACTCAGAACTTGCGTTAGTACTATAAGATTGGTGTGGTGATACGGTTAATGTGGAAAGGATCTTAGGCTTTGTTCTTTGAGTGAACCCACTTTTAGCCTAAATGACCTACCAAATGAGTAAGTGAATCCCTTGTTCCAAGTTTTTGAGTCTCTCATGTACTCATTCTTTCTTAACACCTTAGTAGCTTAACCTTGTTTGATGAAATACCTTGATATTGGCCCTGGTCTATCCTTGAACATATCTTAATTGAGGCTAAAAGCCTAAGTTGAGGGTGGCTACAAGTTATGGCGCTGGTTTGAGGAATAGATATTGTGTACTTCACCTCAGCCTAAAAGCCTAAGTTGAGGGTGGCTCTTATTGTGGTAAAGTAATAACAATGAGGTGGTTAATTGGGAAATAAAGAAAGAAATTAAGAATCATGAGCGAGTGAAGAAAAACAAAAGAAAAGTGCCTTGAATTGAGAAAAAGTAGTAAGAATTGAGTTCAGAAATAAGGTGCAGCTGAAAATACAAAGAAAGCACTCGAGAAAAATTTGAAACAGGAGAATAAGGGTGGATTTAATAAAAGGGTTGGGTTATGAAAGCAAAAAGCGTTGGTAAACATGGTTCAAAGATAACTTTCAGTCACTACTTGCCTAAAATGTCATACCAAAGCCTCTTGAACCTATATTACAAGCCCATAAGTCCTAAAGTGATCCAAATCCACTTTATCACCAAGCCAGAAG
This sequence comes from Solanum clarkiae, assembly GCA_011800125.2. Lineage (NCBI taxonomy): Eukaryota > Viridiplantae > Streptophyta > Magnoliopsida > Solanales > Solanaceae > Solanum > Solanum clarkiae. The sequence continues at coordinate 11,817,821 of JAABOM020000092.1, forward strand.
ATGAGTATAGAGGTAAGTTTATGGTGTTAGTCAGTGTGTATGAATTTTAATTATGAGAGTGAAAATGCTTTCTCAGTCTTTGAATTCTAAATGCTTCTTGAGTGAGTAAGAGGGACTTCTTTTCTGCCCATGGCTGCACCAATGATTTTGAATGGTTGATGCTCCTTAGCTTATCATAGTTGGGTTGCTAGATTCATCATCATGTTCTTGTGGCGCTTAGTAGCTTTAGAATCTGGTTTTGAAAATGATAGTTGGGTATATGGATTAGAGTGAAAGATGTATATGCCATTAGTATAGTTGCTATGTATTTCTCATTATCTGCATAGATTGAGTCATCGCTTAACGACAAGCAATAATTCTAAGTTGAGCGTCTTGATGTGTTGTCAAAATACAGCACATTTGATGCCTACAACAAGGGATTTTGTGAGTTCTTATTGTGACTTTTTATGGTTTTTATGTGTTTCTGTGTTGTTCTTGTAGAAAAGTTAGGTTGACATAATTTTGGAGAAAAGTTGCAGATTTTGCTGAAGCATAGGACATACAAAGTCAGCTAGGAGTCGTAGACCAAGCTAAGAGTCGTAGGATGTTATCATAGCAAGAAATAGAGACTAAAAATCAGAAATCTGCTAAGTGGAGGTCAACCCTACCAGGCCACGCTACGAGTCGTAGGTCTCACTACGACTCATATAGGTGTATTCGTAGTAGGAATTAGAGAGCCCAAACTTTGGATCAACAACTGAAGGCCTAGACTACGAGATGAGCATACGATTCATACTAGTGGGTCATACCAGTTGAGCTCAAGATGCGAAGAACTAGATATGAGACCCTGACTACAACTCGTAGGTCACCCTACGAGTCATACCTACAAGGTGTACCAGTTGCTAGCTGTCTTTTCAGTGTAATTTTTAGGGTTATTTTGTAGATATTATAAATAGTTTAAGTTAGGATTTTATTGAGGAGATTTGAAATTGCGAGGGGAATATCATCTTTGAATATTCTCTCAAGAAACTTTTAGGTTTTTAACTTAGTTTATCATTTTCTCTTGGAAAATCCTATGTTGGGGATTGTAAATCCTGTTTTGTGCTTATTATCAATCTATCAAGCTGGTGGTTTGTAACTTGTGGTGTCTTCAATCTTCATTGCTTTGGGTAAAATTCTCAATCATGTCTTTTATTTGCATTTTTGTTGGTTTTTCCTTAGCCATGAGTAGCTAAGCACCCACAACTTGGGGTTGTGGGAACCATGGGTATTTGATTTGAGATAATCTAGGTTTATTGCATTTCTATGATTGGGATTTTGCATGTATTGTCTATTTCTCTTCACTATGATTGTTGTTTGGTGGTGGCCAACACCAAACCCCACCTACTATCACGATCCTGACCAAGGTAGTGACGAATAGGGAAAAGGAAATAGATGACAGAATTCGATTGATGTGTTCTCGTCTAATCAACCAAACCCGACAAAGGGGACTGGGATAATAGGTACTGTTAGTTGGCACGCCATGGTAGCCGACTAATCTCTATGGTGAAATTTGACATTCACCTTTACAAGAGGGCTGGAAAAACCTAAGTTAGCATCCTGCATGCGAATCTCCAATTGTAGTTGTGTTACCTAGGGTAATCGAGTCAACGAACCATGGGGAACAAAATTCCCAAGTTATCTCTAAAATTGAGTATTTTTCCACATCATAGTGTAGTGTTTATTTTATTTTATTCTTGAATCACAAACCCCCTGTAACACCCCACATCTTACAATACTACTACTATGCAAATGAAACATGAAATGACTTTTCAAATTAGCGCCTATTTTTAAAAGTGCTTGAATCTTCAATTAAAAGATGATATGTATGTCTAACATTGAAGAGGGTCGAGTTTAAATAAGTTTTAAGTCGAAATGAGGAGATCACCGCCTTAAACAAAGTGAGAGAATTGAGGTTCTTGTAGGACTTAGGAAGCTAGCAGGTGAGTCATCTACTTGCTTAGCTTAAATTTGCTAGCTAAAAGGAGACGAGGCCTGATGTCGAATTTGTCCAAGTCGATTATAAATAAAGTCCATGGTAAGGGTGTAACTTTAGCCCATGTTTTAGCATCATAAATGGACTTTATTTTCAGCCCAAGATGAATAATAAAAGGGCCTAAGTACACCATAGACCACTTGGCTAATTGGGCCTAAACTAAGTGAAGAGGAATTTGGAAAATGGCAGCCAAGGCCCATCAACTTTGACACCCATTTAGGCCCATGTGTGAGGGAAAAGTTGCTGCCTCACCAGCTTATTAATATGTGGTATTATGTGTTCAAAAGGTAAAAAGAAAGTCGGCCAATAGCCTCTTCAAAAAGGGCTCAAAGCAGCACCTTAAATTATTTTACTTTGGAGCAATTTTCAGCTTTCTTAAAGCCTCTTTTTCTCTCTTTATTTCACTTCACACGGCAGCCTACAGAACCCTCTAGGGTTTTTGAAGGAAATCTGAACCTTTAAGGCTAAAGTAAGTAGAAATATCCATGTATTTGTTATACTTATCCCATGAAAAATAAGAAGTATATGCTAATATGTTTGTGCTGGAAATTTGGACAGTATGCGTCCTAAGGATTGTTGTGAACTTTTCTTGTTATTGAAGAGGATTTTCTCTTCTTGGTTGGCTGAATTATGAAGTAAAACTTATATTTTTAACAAGTTATAGTTTGTTAGTGATGTAACTAAGCTGTTGCACCACTTTTACAATCCGCAAAAGTGAGTTCTTATAGGATATCGCAATTGTGTTCTTAGTACGAACTTGTGGGCTGACGGACGGAAGGCTATTGCCTCATGTCCTTCATGACTATTTTGGTATTGTTATAAGACTGTTTTAATTCTATTTTTATGTATAAATGTTGTGGGAATAGTTTGGTTGAAGTTGGTAAAGTTTTGGAATCGTCAATGTCGTAATGTAGCGAAGGGATGTAACGTTATGCTGCCTATTTGTATGTGCGTAGAATTGTTATGCCCTATGCTTTGTGGGCTATTGTAAGGCTGTTATTGAACTAAAACAGGCTGCACATGATATGTATATGAGAATTTGTATTAGAAAATACGATTAGAGGTGGAAAGTTTGAAAGAATACGCTCGGGTTTATAAATACCCGCTTACTACCCATATGTTATTTTTTTATGAGATCGGGCTGCCAAGATGTATCTATTGGCTGCTAATCCTAGTTTTATCACCTATATTGTAGAAAAATATTTAGAGGAAAGGAAGGTTATCTCGAGGTAACAGCGAGGTCATACAAAGAGGTAAATAATGGCTACTTGAGTTCATATTATTTGGCATGAAACATCTCCTTGGCACATAAAAGACACTTACCAACTCTGACACAACTATTAACCATGTCTAAACTCTTCCACATATTCATATTCTCCCATACATAGTCAGCTTTACATCTGCATACATACTCGGATAACCAAGATATACGAATTCGTTCTACTAAATAAAGTTCATGTGTCGTTCTACCTCCTATGCATTTTATTATTTGTGTAACTTACTCCTTTTATTATAGTGTTATCTTTTGTGATTATTTATATGTCATTTGTTGTATCTATAGTCCTGCAGCTCCAATATTACGACCACCAAAAGAATCATCGCAAATGTAATTGAAAGATAAAGTATATTGCTTATTGATGGGTGGTAACCCGAGAGGTGGAAGAATCACCTAGCCATGGTCGATCTTATCACAGGGGGTAGACCAAGGGGTTAAGGAAAAGCCTAGCTAGGGTCTATCCCGATATAGATTTACCACTGATTAGCTGGTCATTTATAGTACATGTTGTGCACAGATTATTTAGTAAAGATAAAGTAATAAAAAGGAATATAAAGTACATGATCCCACAGTATGACTAAGGTGGTTTCTTATCCTACACCAGTGCATAGTTTTATTTGAGTTGTTACTTCATATATAGTATTTCCTGCCTTACATATTCAGTACATTATCTCATACTGACGTCCCTTATGGGGGACCTGCATTTCATGCTGCAGATACAGGTGCTAGTAGATCTCCCTAGTAGGAGCATAGGATATCTAGTTGTTGTTACCAAGCTCCAGATTGCTTTGGAGCTTTGTGTGTATCTAGAGCTTATATTTTTGTATTGTATAGTTAGTCGAGGCGGGGCCTATCCCAACCCTTATCAGATACTTTTCCTTATTTAGAGGCTTTGTAGACTATGTAAATTAAAGTATAGTCATATCTCGTACTTTAGACACCGTGGCCCCAACGGTCTAGCCATATGCATTTCCTTTTTGGCTTGTCATTACTGTCTACTTTGTTAAAGGCATGTTGAATGGAGGAATCTCTCATAATATGTATAGAAAGCACATAGATATAGGTTGGTTCTCCCGGGCCTTATTAGAAATGGGTGCTAGTCCACCTTAATGGGACTTTGGGCTTGACAGAAGTAGTATCAGAGCGGGTTATCCTAGGGACTCTACAAAGCCGTGTCTATGTAGAGTGTTGTTTATCGATGTGTTGTGCACCACATTTATAAGCAGGAGGCTACGTGGCATTTTGGACTATTTACTTTCTTTTCATTCTTTAGATCGTGCCATAGAGCTAAGTATAGTAGGTGCATTATGTCTAACTCCTAAATTGTTTTGTACAGCAAGTATGCCAGAAACCAAGTAAAACAAAGGTAAAGGGAAGGGAGTAGAAGTTGTGGTTGGTATACTCAGTTAGGTGAGACAATGAAATGAGGTTCAAAAGGAGTCTCCGTCACAGACATCTCCAACTCCTCCAGCTCTTGATGAACTCGAAAGTAGTGAAATTCCCCTAGAACCACCTATTGATGCTACCGTGCAGGATTTGAGAAATGGAGTCCAACTATTGACTCATATAATTATTGGCCAAGGTCAAAGACAAGAAGGTCCAGTTATAGGTGCAGGTGGTACGAATAGGGCATCTGGAACAAGGATACGTGATTTCCTTAATTTAGACCCTCCATCCTTCACTGGGTCAGATTCTAATGAAGACCCCCCAAGACTTTATTGATCAGATTCAGCGCACTTTAGATGTTATGCATGTGAGTGGTACAGAAGTTGTCGAGCTAGCAACATATATTTTGAAAGGTGTGGCTATATTGTGGTATGAAGCTTGGAAGCAATCTAAGGGTATAGATGTACCTCCAACTACCCAGAAGGAGTTCAAAGAGGCATTTCTTGACCATTACTTGCCATTAGAGATCCGAGAGGCCCGTGCAGATTAGTTCTTGAACCTCCACCAAGAGAATATGAGCGTGAGGGAGTATAGCCTTCAATTTAATTCCCTGGCCAGGTATGCTCCTAATGTAGTTGCTACTATGGTAGATAGAGTTCATCAATATGTGGATAGGTTGGATACACATCTGGTCAGAGACTGTACCATTGCTTCCTTGAACAAAGACATAGATAAAGCGAGAATGCAAGCTTTTGCACAGAAATTAGAGGATCAAAGGCAAAAGAGAAGGACACAAGAGTTAGAAAGGGCATAGTCCAAAAGGGCCAGGTCTATCGGGCAGTTTACACCGTCCCAAGGTGAGTTTAGACCTCAGTTTTCTAATAGACCACCTAGGCCATCATCCTCCTACTCTGTAGCAAGTGCTCCACCACAACTTCAGGGGTCTAGGAGAAATCAGTTTGGTCTAAGAGGTGAAGGGCAAGGCGTGCGGACAGTGGGATATTCAGCAGGCCAGCAAATGACTCCTATGCAGCCTTGGAAACAGTGTGGAAGAAGCCATTTAGGTACATGTCATATTAGGACAAACGCTTGTTATTAGTGTGGTGCGCCAGGGCATATGATGAGAGATTGCCCGACGAGGCGCATGGGTGATATAGCACAATATAATGGGTCAGCTGTTGCATCATCATCGTTAGTTCATCCAATAGGTAGGGGTGAACAAGCACATATGGGTCGTGGTAGAGGTGTTAGAGGGGCAGTTAGCGCTAGCGGAATCCAAAATCGCACTTATGCACTGGAGAATTGGCAAAATTTAGAAGCTTCACCTGATGTGGTCACAGGTACATTGTCCATCTTTTCACATAATGTATATGCATTAGTTGACCTTGGTTCTACATTATCATACATTACCCCACTAGTTGCTGGGAAGCTTAAGAGGACACCCAAATTATTGGACAAACCATTTGAAGTGTCTACACCAACTGGTGAATCTATTATGGCTAAAAGGGTTTATTATGACTGTGTAGTAACTATTTGTGATCGTGACATATTGACTGACCTTAATGAGCTAGAAATGGTGGAATTTGATGTTATAATAGGTACCGGTTGGTTATCTTCTTGCTATGCCACCATGGATTACCGAACTAAGAAAGTGTACTTCCGCTTTCCAAATAAGGCAGTTCTTGAATGGGAAGGCAATGTTGGGGCACCAAAGGGGAAGTTTATCTCTTATTTTAAGGAAAGAAAGATGATATCTAAGTGGTATATATGTCATTTAGTTAGAGTAAGGGATATGGAGACAGAATCACCAACTTTTCAATCAGTTCCAGTAGTGAATGAATTCGTTAATGTGTTCCTTGAAGAACTTCCAGGATTACCTCCAGAACGAGAAGTAGATTTTGGTATTGACTTACTTCCAGGCACTCAACCTATTTCCATCCCTCCATATAAAATGGTCCCGATAGAATAGCATGAATTAAAAGAGCAGTTAAAAGAGTTATTGGAGAAGAGTTTTATAAGACCTAGTGTATACCCTTGGGGTGCACCAGTGTTATTTATATGTAAAAAGGATGGTAGCTTGAGAATGTGTATCGACTATCGACAATTGTATAGGATGACAATTAAGTATAAATACCCCCTCCCCAGATTGACGATTTATTTGATCAGTTACAGGGTGCCAACTGCTTTTCAAAAATTGATTTGAGATCAGGTTATCACCAAGTGAGGGTGAAGGAGAAAGATATACCTACGACAGCTTTCAGAACACACTATGGTCACTTTGAATTTCTTGTTATGTCATTTGGGCTAACGAATGCACCAGCAGTTTTTATG